>OX333079.1:33988407-34281011 GCA_946863875.1 Alloplasta piceator | reverse complement strand
AATCGTTGATAATTGCTCTCATTATTTTCGTTTGTTTTCAATTATATTCATTTTTCTCACGTTTCGTCTTTTTTTAAATTTTTAAAGATTCCTCACTTTGTACAAATTTGTTCAAAAACTGGTTTCCATCATTTTTCACTGTATATCATAATTTTAAGTCATAATTTGCTTTCAAATGTTTTCAATTATTCTGAATCATACAAAATTATTATTTTTTCAAATTTTTTCCATTTTTTCAGCTTATTCAAAATTGTATTAAACTAAATGCATCAACTACTTTTATCATTTCTTAAATACGCCCATATTATCGATCGGAGATCAATAATTTGACCCGCCAGTTACCAAAAACTCATTTTTTATTCAAAAATGAATTTTTTTCACAAAAAAATATTAAATATTAAAAAAAAAAAAACGAGAAAATGTTGCAAATAAAAATTTTCTCAAAAAAATCCCCCTAAAAAATAAAAAAAATACAAAAACAATCTCCGAACATTTCTGCTTCTTTAGGCGTTTCTCCATCATCCCCTCGAATATCCGATAATTTTTTTCAGATTTCACCAAATTATTTCGATATCAGAAAAAATGAAAAAAAATTAAGGTTGCCACAAAAAAATTAATAACTCAAGAAGGATCGTTTCAAAAAATTGGAAAAAATTCCGAAAAATATTTCCGGATTTGGAGAACGAGAGAAAAAATTGGGAACCGAATCGGGGGTTTTTGGGGGGATCTGGGGGTTGGTGGAGTTGACAGCCCCATATGCATAAACGACGTATACAGTCAAGAAGACACAGAGTGGAAGATGCCACAGAGGAAAAACAAAATAAAGAGGATATGATGCACTTGAGTTGAAAACGATGAAAAATGAATACAGAGGGCACTCGAGTGTTCCTGTGTTTTTTTTTTTTTTTTTTTTTTATACTTTCTCTCGTCTTCTCTCGAGACCGGAAGAGAAGGAGAGGAGAATCTGGGCGAACAGCAGGGGATGAGAAAAAAGCCAGTGTGTTCTTCGAACCCCAAAGTCTTTGGCTTTGAAAAGCGTTTGCCAAGTGCATATACACCTGAGCCTCGTGGCGCTTTCGAGAGCCATCTTATGCATTTTATTCTCGTCTTACTCCCTCTCCGGAGTTTTCCAACCAACTCCCTTCGAGTATCGTGTACACAAATCCTGGAATACTTTGCACAAGGAAACAGACAGACATTGAGCATTAAAAATTCAAGCTTCCCTCGTCGCATTTCAATTAAATAAGCAAGACCATTCTTGAATCGATAAAAAAATTTTTGGAGATCTCAATCTACAATTATTAACCGCTATTAATATTATTATTCAATAATAATAATAATAATAATAATAATAATAATAATAATAATAATAATAATAATAATAATAATAATAATAATAATAATAATAATAATAATAATAATAATAATAATAATAATAATAATAATAATAATAATAATAATAATAACGAAGCGCCAATAATATAACGAAGCGCCGAAATCCCGAACGCCAGAAAAGCGAAAGTGGAGAGAGCCGCCCCATGCGTAAGAGAGAGAGAGATGCGCCTCCTCTCTCTCTTACGCATGGGGCGGCTCTCTCGACTTTCTCTTTTCTGGCGATCGGGATTTCGGCGCTTCGTTATTCTAACGCTCGTAATCGTGAAATTCGGGATTTCAGCCGTTCGAAATATTGGTTAGTCGACTTTTCGACCCCCACCCAACAATAACTATCGATTTTATTGAAAAAATTCTCAGAAAACCTAAAGTCAAAACCCGAATGTCCCAAAATAGCTGAAACTGATTTCTGAAAGATGAAATTGATCAATAATTTAAAATCTATTGGTCAGAACTAGTTAAAAATCTACAGAACTATAGATTTTTTGACGTAAAAATTTAATATGATTTTTTCAGATTTTTTTAAAATTAGGTTTTTCAGTTATTCTTGATTTTCGAAAAAACGTAGTTTTAGTATTGTGGCGTCATAAATCCACCAAATGAGGTTAGTTTGTGCTCATTTTGAAGGATTTTGAATACAGTTTCGATTTCTCGAAGTGAAATTGTTGAATTTTAAAATCCGGTAGAAAAGCAAAAAGTTGTTATTATTAAGAATGAAAATT
Organism: Alloplasta piceator; assembly: GCA_946863875.1. Classification (NCBI taxonomy): domain Eukaryota; kingdom Metazoa; phylum Arthropoda; class Insecta; order Hymenoptera; family Ichneumonidae; genus Alloplasta; species Alloplasta piceator. Next base: position 34,278,897 of record OX333079.1, on the reverse strand, counting down.
TCTAAATTATTTTGAAGGTCTTTATTTTTGCAAAAATATTTATGACAAATTCAGAATCTGGATTTTGCATCATTCTCGAGACTTTTGAAAGCAAATATTTGCAATTTCACTTTCATAATTTTCATTGATTGAGTAAAATTTTTTTTACTTTTTTTTAGCTCGAAGAAATGAATAACAATTTTTTAATCTTATTCACAATTCCTTAATTTGTATGTAAACATTGAAAAAAAATTTTAGAAACAGTATTTTTCATTTTTCCTGGTTTCAGAATTTAAAAAAAGAAATAATATCACTGAATTAATTTGAAATTAATAAATGATTTTTCAGAGATCTGTCTTTGCAAAAAAAAAAAAAAATCTGCAAAAATATTCTTTCTTATTATTTTTGAGGCTGTTAGAAACAAATTTTTGAAATTTCACACTCACAATCTTGATCAAGTGAAAAAATTTGGATTCTTTTTGTACTTAAAAGAGTAAAAAAATTTCAACATTATTTTAAAGTAAACAATTTTTCGAAAGTTTTTATTTTTTCAAAAATATCGATGACTTTTGAGAGTAAATGTTTGAAATTTCACCCTCATAATTTGGATCGATCGACTAAAATTTTTTTATTTTTTTTGGGCTCAAAAGTGGATAAGAAGATTTTTAAACGATTTTGAAATAAACAATTTTTTAATCTTATTCACAATTCCTCAATCTGTGTATAAATATTGATGAAAAATTTAAGAAACAAGATTTTTGTGGTTCTAGAAAAAAAAACAAAAAAAAATTATTAAATTTTAGGAATTTTCCTGGTCTCACAATAAAAATAAAAAAAATATTTTTTAATTTGATTCTTTTTGAGCTCAAAATAAAAGAATGAACAAATATTATGAGAATTATTTAAAAATAAATAACTCTTTAATGCTTAATTCAAAGTTCGCAAAAATATTGATGAAAAATTCAGAAATAGTATTTTGGATAATTTTTGAGACTTTTAGAAACAAATGATTGAAATTTCACTCTCATAATTTTGATTGAGTCCAAAATTTTGTATTTTTCTTGGGCTAATAATAAAAGAATGAAGAGTATTTTTAAACCATTTTCAAATCAATAAACAATGACAAAAATTTCAATAATTCAAAAATAATTCGAACAACGGAAAACTCCGATTTTTTTGCACTTCCAAAAACTGGTCCGAGTCAAAATAAAATTTCTATCTTTCCTAGATCGGAAATAAAAAATGAAAAATTTTCAAATTTGAATTTGAAATTGAAATTTTGTACTTAAAATTGGATCCAAATCGGTAAACGAAATTTTCTTGGGCACAAAATAAAAAATTATAAAATTTCGAATTTTGGAAAAATAATAAAAATTATGAAATAGTACATTACATCACGAGGACGTAAAAATGTTTTTACGCCGAGTGATGTACGATATTTTATATCACGAGGTGCAATATGGACGTTTTTACGTCCGCTTGCGGACGTAAAAGCGTCCATTATTGTACTGAGTGATATAATAGTACATTACGATACGAGTGCGATGAAACTTTTTCTCGACGAGTGTGAGTTTGCAGCATGAGCCGAAGGCGAATGCTGCAATCACACGAGTTGAGAAAAAGTTTCTCGCACGAGTATTGTACAAAATTTTATCGCATGAGTGCGTAAAGTGCCCGCTTCTCGCACGCACAGCGAAGCGAAGCGTGCGAGAAGTGGTCACTTTACGCACGGAGTGCAATAAAATCATTATCTCTCTTTGTTTTTGATACTTTAGGCCTGGGAGTGTTGAAAATTTTGAAAAACCAGTAATTTTTTTATGAATTTTCCTGAATAAATTTTCGGTCGGATGAACAATCAAATAATCGTTAAATTTTTTTTTTTTTTGCACAACGCAGCGCATTTACGATTCTGCAATCACGGAGGTGCATTTCACGCTCGAACGAGCAATACTGAATGAAAATATCATCGTGTGGGAAAACAATATTTCCAACAGACAAATTATTATCTGCACGAGAACGAGATCGATGGAGCAAATGGAAAGAAAATTAAGTGGGTGCACCGAATGCACTCCAATAACGAATTCAACTCGACTGAATAAAAATATCGATAAACTGAAATTTTATTGGGAAACAAATTATTTTCAATTTATAATTGAATTATTAAGATCGATTAAATTCAGAGCAATGAAAAAAAAATTATCAATAGTATGACGGAAATTCAATCAAATTGGTCGGAAAAAAAATTCAATTCCAAATTTCAATTTTTCTAAAATTGTAAAAAAAAAATCGATTTTGATTTTAGAAAAATTCAATTCCACATTTCAATTTTTCTCAAATTGTAAAAACAATCAATTTTGATTTTTTGAAAATTCCATCCCATTTAAATGATTCAAAAACTAAAAAAATGATTCATGAAATTTTATTCAGGAAAATTTTGCAATTTCGAATAAAAATCTCGATAAACTACTTTATTGCGAAAAAAATTATCAGAAATTTACAATTGAATTATCATCATTGAATAAATTCAAAACAATGAAAAGAAATCATCGAGATCGAATTGCTCGGAAAAATATTCAATTCCACATTTCAATTCTTCTAAAATTGTAAAAAAAAATCAATGATAATAAAAAAATATATTGGTCAATGGCATAAAAATTATTCAAACGCAAAAAGAAATTATTTAGAAAATCAATTTAATGGTTTTTAAATATCCCTAAAAAATTCGTGAAATTTTTTGAGGAAAATTTTGGAATTTCGCTGCGATGAAAAAAATTTCCAGACATCGGAGCACACATTTTCTGATGGGAAAACCTGATGATAAAGGGATAGGAGGATCGAGAACGTCTGGAATTGATACGCGACGATCGAACCCTCCATGGCGGGCTCCTCCCTCATTAATTAACATTGCAAGTGGCTAATTAACATATTATCGGGGTAAAACAGGCATCTGCCTCTCTCTCTCTCTTTCCCACTCGAATTCTCGGCTCTTTGAGTCTTCGTGAACGTGGAAAAGTTCAGGTTTCTATAGGAAAAACAAGGGTGGAAAATAGGGGTTGAAAGAGGTATGAAAGGGATGCAGCATGATTTCGAATGAAAACTCGAATTCAGCAATATGCCATGACAAAATCGAAAATCATGAAAACGCGAAGAATATTCGAAGTACAAAAATCAGCTTCCTCATAAGTAAAGCTCGTTCGAAAAAAAAGCTCCCTTAATTCACAAATTCGAGAAATCAATTGACGATCGAAAGCACGAATAAAGTGTCCCCAGTCCGAAATCAAACGTTCACGTGAAGAAGCAACTTTTTAGATACGAATATATGACAGATTTTCCCCTAATTCAACAACATATTCCCCTAATTCAATCGCCGCTTTTCGCTTAATATCTCTATAACGCATTTCACTATACTGGATTCTTATGCACAAGTTTTGCCTCCTTTTTTTGGAAATTGTGTAAAATTTTCTTAAGGGTGTAGATTTTAGGCGACAGAATTTTTCAAAAAAGCGGATCAACCCTCATTTTCAAAAAATTCAAATTTCACGATATTGGGATAAAATAAATGTTTTGAGATATTATAAGGGGTGAAGCAGCAACTTTTGTGGACATGATCTTATCAAAGATATTCCCTTAATTCAACCACATATTCCCCTAATTCAATCGCCTCTTTTCGCTTAAAAATATCTCGAAAACGCATTTTACTATACGGGATTTTTATGCACAAGCTTTGCCTTCCTTTTGTTGGAAATTGTGTGAAATTTTCTTAGGGGGTGTAGATTTTAGGCAATGGAATTTTTAAAAAAGGCGGATCATCCCCTATTTTCGAAAAATTTGAATTTCATGATATCGGGATAAAAAAATGTTTACAGATATTTTAAGGGCTGAAGCAGCAACTTTTTAGACACGAACATATAAAAGATATTCCCTTAATTCAACCATGTATTCCCCTAATTCAATCGCCTCTTTCCGCTTAGAAATATCTCGAAAATGCATTTTACTATATTAGATTTTTATGCACAAGCTTTGCCTTCCTTTCGTTGGAAATTGTGAAAAATTTGCTTAGGGGGTGTAGATTTTAGGCAATGGAATTTTTGAAAAAGGCGGTTCATCCCCTATTTTCGAAAAATTTGAATTTCATGATATCGGGATAAAAAAATGTTTACAGATATTTTAAGGGCTGAAGCAGCAACTTTTTAGACACGAACATATAAAAGATATTCCCTTAATTCAACCATGTATTCCCCTAATTCAATCGCCTCTTTCCGCTTAGAAATATCTCGAAAATGCATTTTACTATATTAGATTTTTATGCACAAGCTTTGCCTTCCTTTCGTTGGAAATTGTGAAAAATTTGCTTAGGGGGTGTAGATTTTAGGCAATGGAATTTTTGAAAAAGGCGGTTCATCCCCTATTTTCGAAAAATTTGAATTCCATGATATCGGGATAAAAAAATGTTTACAGATATTTTTAGGGATAAAGCAGCAACTTTTTAGACACGAACTTAGCAAAGATATTCCCTTAATTCAACCATGTATTCCCCTAATTCATTCGCCTCTTTCCGCTTAGAAATATCTCAAAAACGCATTTTATTATACTAGATTTTTATGCACAAGCTTTGCCTCCCTTTATTGGAAATTGTGTGAAATTTTCTTAAGGGGTGTAGATTTTAGGCAACGGATTTTTCAAATAAGCGGATCAACCCCTATTTTCAAAAAATTCAAAATCCACGATATCGGGATAAGAAAAATGTTTACAAATATTTTAAGGGATAAAGCAGCAACTTTTTAGAGACGAACTTATCAAAGATATTCTCTCAATTCAACCACATATTCCCCTAATTCAATCGTCTCTTTTCGTTTAGAAATATCCCGAAAACGCATTTCACTATACAGGATTTTAATGCACAAGCTTTGCCTTCCTTTTGTTGGAAATTGTGTAAATTTTTCTTAAGGGGTGTAAATCTTAGGCGACAAAATTTTTCAAAATAGCGGATCAGCCCCTATTTTCAAAAAAATCAAAATTCACGATATCGAGCTAAAAATTTTTTTTACAGATATTTTAAGGGATGAAATACCTTGGTAGTGAATTTCGTGAGGATCTACAAGTTTTAAGGGATGATTTTAATTTTGCATTAAATTAAGGTGGCAAATTTTAATTCTTTCCAAATTCAATCTCGAGGGCTTTGATTTCTTCTTTTGCAAAAAAAAAACCTCAGTTTAATTAAGGGAGTATTGACTGTAGAGGGCTCGAAGTGGGCAAAATCGAGAAAGTCAGCGAGGGGGATGAAAAGGTTTTTCGGTCGAAGAGAGGAGTAAATTCTCGCGCTGGAAAAGTCAAGTCGTATCCTCGAGGCTCGCGTTTGACTGTTAACCCTCCTGCGAGAGATTCAGCGCTCCAAATACGGAAACCAACCCCTAGTCTCTCCCGATGATTTCGCTCTACTTTCGAATCATCCCTTTTCTCACTCCATTCCTTTTTTTCTACCACGGCAACATCAACATCCTTTTCCACTGTTCAACGATTTTTTTTTCACTCCACTGGTTCCATTATAAATCGACGTTTCGGAAGGGGGTGGAAAAAAAGGGGACTAATAAATTGGTGTTTCCCCTTGAGAGGGGTGGTTTTGTCTCGCAACTATCGAGATTGTGCAGGTTTTTGTTCTACTCTCAAATTTTTTCATCCCTTATTTTTTCATCCCTTATTTTTTCATCCTTTATTTTTCATCCCTTATTTTTCATCCCTTATTTTTCATACCTTATTTTTCATCCATTATTTTTCATACCTTATTTTTCATCCCTTATTTTTCATCCTTCCTTTTCATCCCTTATTTTTCATCCCTTATTTTTCATCCCTTCTTTTCATCCCTTATTTTTCATACCTTATTTTTCATCCCTTATTTTTCATCCCTTCTTTTCATCCCTTATTTTTCATACCTTATTTTTCATCCCTTCTTTTCATCCCTTATTTTTAATCCCTCCTCATCCCTTATTTTTCATCCCTTATTTTTCATCCCTTATTTTTTCATCCCTTATTTTTTAGGGGCAATCGGTCAGCATAAATTTTGATGTATGGGTATTTTTTTCAACCCTTATTCCTCCCTCCCACTCCCTCTTTCTCTCTCTTTTTGTGTATCTTTCCCATTCTACGCGCAATTTTATGAGACGATAGTGTATCATTTCTCGTATCTCACGAAGCTCGCATCGGGAAAAGCTTCGCTCTATTTTTATCCTCGTAATCACAGATCCAGCTGGATATCGGACATGCTCGAGCTACGTTAGACTTCAAATTAATGTGCGACGGGAACGCGAGTACGTGCAGCTTGTGAATTCTTCGTGAACGTTGTTTATACGTATATACATGAAAATACGAAGCATTCGCCGTGAATGCAGCTATTTTTTTAATGTCAGGAATTATTCAAATCAATTTTATTTCTATTTATGTTACTAGATTTTACTTTAACCCACTCCATTTTACTTTATCTTACTTATCTTACTTTATCTTACTTATCTGCTTACTTTATCTTTCTTTATCTTACTTTATTTGACTTAATCTTACGTAATCTTATTTTATCTTACTCTATCTTATTATTCTTTTATTGTATCTTTATCTTATCTTATCTGTATTTTATTTGACTTTTACTGTATATTTATTTCACTTGATCTCACTTTATTTCTCTTTACTTTACTTAAAAAAAATTACTGAGTATTTAGGTTTGAAAGTTTATATAAATTCACATATGGTTACAATGAAAAATCGATTTTTAAAAAATCTGGATTTGAAAATTCATAATTATGTAAAGAAAATCAAATTGAAATTAAAATATACTTCGTACTTATAATGCAATATATCATATATCACATATCATATATCATATATCATATATCAAATATCATATATCATATATCATATATCATATACCATATATCATATATCATATATCATATATCATATATCATATATCATATATCATATATCATATATCATATATCATATATCATATATCATATATCATATATCATATATCACATATGACATATGACATATATACGCAGTATATTATACAATGTGCAGAATATTTAATATATCCTGTATTATTCGACATATATATAATATATGATATAATAAACAGTATACGATATATTTATATCATATATCGCATATACATATATGGTATATGATATATATATATCTGGATGAAAATTTTCATTTTTGTCATGGTTATTAATTTTTCCAACACTTTTTAATGTTTATACATTAGAAATTATAACGAAGAAGCTTGGGAGCATAAAAATCAATAAGGAAAATCCGTGTTTCAAAAAATCTGCAAAATATAGTGTCTCGTTCGATGAAGAATGTTTCGTATAAAATTTTTTCGTCAGATATTGCGAGTACGCGACGAGAATCTTTTCCTTTCATACTCCACCTTCACTATAGTCGATACGGATGCAAAAAATGTATGCAGAAATATCAGTATGTAAATATGAATATCCATTAGGGTGGGTCAAATAAAATGACTAATTTTTTTTCCCTCGATATAATGAAAAATGTATTCCTCGGCAACTCGAAATAACCCTCTGCAAGTATTAGTTCTTCATATTTAAATTAAGAGGTCCCTCATAACAAATTTTTATTTCCCATTTAAATAACATAGGAATTTTTTTTTTTAACTTTGGAATTTTATTAGACTTTAACCATTGAGGATAGGATAGTCTTTTGGGCACATATTTGTAGAACATTTGATGCTCTATAAAAAAGCTCTCTTGTGTTTAATCGGTAAAACTAACCGTTCGAAAAATAATCGGTGATAATTAGTTATTATTATAACTGATTATTTTTTGAACGGTTAGTTTTATCGATTAGACACAAGAGAGCTTTTTTGTAGAGCATCAAATGCTCTACAAAAATGTGTTGAAAAACTCTTCTAACCTCAACGGTTGTAGTCGAATATAATTCCAAAGTTAAAAAAAAAATCCTATGTTATTCAAATGGGAAATAAAAATTTGCGATGAGGGACCTCTTAATTTAAATATGAAGGGCTAATACTTGCGGAGCGTTTTTTCGAGATGGCAAACAATACATTTTTCATTATATCGAGGAAAAAAAAATTACACATTATATTTGACCCACCCTGATATATACATGTATATGTATTGAAACATATACGCCGATAAAAAATCCTTTTTATGCTACAACAAACGCAGTGATCAATTTTTCAATAATTTTAAAATGCACCCCCTTCAAGGAAATCCAACGATTTATTTTATCGAATTTATCGTAATTCCATCGAATAAAAAAATAAAAAAGTAGGTAAAAATATATTTAAAAAATTCAAAATCATTCAAAAATTATATTAGGTGTATAATATATAATATATAAATCATATCAATCATAATATAAGAGTATTAAGAGACGCGATAACGCCTTTTTGCCAAGTATTTAAATTAATTCAAATTCATAATATACAGGGTGTCCGATTTAACTTGTAACATCGAGGAATAACTCGACATTTACGCGGTAAATTGAAAAACCCCAAGACACGTATCAAGTCGATTTGAATGAAGAATCGAATGGCTATGATACTTTTTTATTGAGTGCTCGTTTTCAAGGTGATATCAAGGTCACCATTTGTTTACATCGGTTTTTTGACCTGCTGGTTTCACGTGGAATTACTCATATGAATATCGAGTTATTTTTCGGTGTCACAAGTCAAATGGAACACCCTGTATATTGAAATCTCGATTTTTATCTACTGGAGACAATTTTCCGTCGAGTTTCCGGAGCTGAGCATTTTTCCGGTGCATCCTAAAAACCTTTGAGGCAGGAATATGAGAATTCTGTATGTTTCCATATAGCGGGTGATTTCCCGATACCGATATATTTCATACTTAGCGCATTATGGTCGTTAGAGGAGGGAGACTGCGCGGCCATTGGCATACATATTGCGATCCATCCCCTCACCCCACCCCCCCCCCGCCCCTCTTGCCAAACAAGTGCATAAGCTAGCATGAGACCCCCCTAAAATCCCCCATCAGCCTGAATTTGTGCCGCGAAGAAGACGACCGACGATCTCGGACGGTCGTGAAGGTGAATCGAGTTCGACCAAGTTGAAATTTACTGTACGCTTACCGGAAACGATGGTGCACCTGGTCGCAAAACGTTGCCACTTGTATCGTTTGCAGGCGACTTAAGGGAGAAAGGTGACGCGAAAAAATCGGTAGGGGATGAAAAATCGGTAGGGGATGAAAATTGGTGGGAAGAGGGTTAAACTCGTAAAGGAAGCATCGAACGATATTGATTTCTAGTTTGAAAATATTGCCATGAAATTATACTGGATTCGGTGTAATATAGACGATATCAGAGTTGTAAAAATAGTAATGTAAAAGTAATGCATTACCCATTACTTTGAACAATGTGTATTGGACAAGTTTTCCATTACAAATGAAAATAGTAATGTGTAACGTATGCGTGTTCCATTACAAATACAAAAAGTAACGTGTAATGTATGCATGTTCCATTACAAATACAAAAAGTAATGTGTAGTGGATGCATGTGCCATTACAAATAAAAAAAGTAATGTGTAATGTATGCATGTTCCATTACAAATAGAAAAAGTAATGTGTAATGGATGCATGTGCCATTACAAATAAAAAAGTAATGTGTAATAAATGCTGCATGTGCCATTACAAATACAAAAAGTAACGTGTAATGTATGCATGTTCCATTACAAATACAAAAAGTAATGTGTAATAGATGCTGCATGTGCCATTACAAATAAAAAAGTAATGTGTAATAGATGCTGCATGTGCCATTACAAATACAAAAAGTACTGTGTAGTGGATGCATGTGCCATTACAAATAAAAAAAGTAATGTGTAATGTATGCATGTTCCATTACAAATAGAAAAAGTAATGTGTAATGGATGCATGTGTCATTACAAATAAAAAAGTAATGTGTAATAGATGCTGCATGTGCCATCACAAATACAAAAAGTAACGTGTAATGTATGCATGTTCCATTACAAATACAAAAAGTAATGTGTAATGTATGCGTGTTCCATTACAAATACAAAAAGTAATGTGTAATGTATGCATGTTCCATTACAAATAGAAAAAGTAATGTGTAATGAATGCATGTCTCATTACAAATAAAAAAGTAATGTGTAACGGATGCATGTTTCATTACAAATACAAAAAGTAATGTGTAATGTATGCATGTTCCATTATAAATACAAAAAGTAATGTGTAGTGGATGCATGTGCCATTACAAATAAAAAAAGTAATGTGTAATGTATGCATGTTCCATTACAAATAGAAAAAGTAATGTGTAATGGATGCATGTGCCATTACAAATAAAAAAGTAATGTGTAATAGATGCTGCATGTGCCATTACAAATACAAAAAGTAATGTGTAATGTATGCATGTTCCATTACAAATACAAAAAGTAATGTGTAATGTATGCGTGTTCCATTACAAATACAAAAAGTAATGTGTAATGTATGCATGTTCCATTACAAATAGAAAAAGTAATGTGTAATGAATGCATGTCTCATTACAAATAAAAAAGTAATGTGTAACGGATGCATGTTCCATTACAAATAGAAAAAGTAATGTGTAATGAATGCATGTCTCATTACAAATAAAAAAGTAATGTGTAACGGATGCATGTTTCATTACAAATACAAAAAGTAATGTGTAATGTATGCATGTTCCATTACAAATACAAAAAGTAATGTGTAGTGGATGCATGTGCCATTACAAATAAAAAAAGTAATGTGTAATGTATGCATGTTCCATTACAAATAGAAAAAGTAATGTGTAATGGATGCATGTGCCATTACAAATAAAAAAGTAATGTGTAATAAATGCTGCATGTGCCATTACAAATACAAAAAGTAACGTGTAATGTATGCATGTTCCATTACAAATACAAAAAGTAATGTGTAATAGATGCTGCATGTGCCATTACAAATAAAAAAGTAATGTGTAATAGATGCTGCATGTGCCATTACAAATACAAAAAGTACTGTGTAGTGGATGCATGTGCCATTACAAATAAAAAAAGTAATGTGTAATGTATGCATGTTCCATTACAAATAGAAAAAGTAATGTGTAATGGATGCATGTGTCATTACAAATAAAAAAGTAATGTGTAATAGATGCTGCATGTGCCATCACAAATACAAAAAGTAACGTGTAATGTATGCATGTTCCATTACAAATACAAAAAGTAATGTGTAATGTATGCGTGTTCCATTACAAATACAAAAAGTAATGTGTAATGTATGCATGTTCCATTACAAATAGAAAAAGTAATGTGTAATGAATGCATGTCTCATTACAAATAAAAAAGTAATGTGTAACGGATGCATGTTTCATTACAAATACAAAAAGTAATGTGTAATGTATGCATGTTCCATTATAAATACAAAAAGTAATGTGTAGTGGATGCATGTGCCATTACAAATAAAAAAAGTAATGTGTAATGTATGCATGTTCCATTACAAATAGAAAAAGTAATGTGTAATGGATGCATGTGCCATTACAAATAAAAAAGTAATGTGTAATAGATGCTGCATGTGCCATTACAAATACAAAAAGTAATGTGTAATGTATGCATGTTCCATTACAAATACAAAAAGTAATGTGTAATGTATGCGTGTTCCATTACAAATACAAAAAGTAATGTGTAATGTATGCATGTTCCATTACAAATAGAAAAAGTAATGTGTAATGAATGCATGTCTCATTACAAATAAAAAAGTAATGTGTAACGGATGCATGTTCCATTACAAATAGAAAAAGTAATGTGTAATGAATGCATGTCTCATTACAAATAAAAAAGTAATGTGTAACGGATGCATGTTTCATTACAAATACAAAAAGTAATGTGTAATGTATGCATGTTCCATTACAAATACAAAAAGTAATGTGTAGTGGATGCATGTGCCATTACAAATAAAAAAAGTAATGTGTAATGTATGCATGTTCCATTACAAATAGAAAAAGTAATGTGTAATGGATGCATGTGCCATTACAAATAAAAAAGTAATGTGTAATAGATGCTGCATGTGCCATTACAAATACAAAAAGTAATGTGTAATAGATGCTGCTTGTGCCATTACAAATAAAAAAGTAATGTGTAATAGATGCTGCATGTGCCATTACAAATACAAAAAATAATGTATAATGTATGCATGTTTCATTACAAATACAAAAAGTAATGTGTAATGTATGCATGTTCCATTACAAATAGAAAAAGTAATGTGTAATGGATGCATGTCTCATTACAAATAAAAAAGTAATGTGTAATGGATGCATGTGCCATTACAAATACAAAAAGTAATGTGTAATGGATGCTGCATGTGCCATTACAAATTCAAAAAAATAATGTACAATACAGTACAGTACAGGATATTAAATTGAACATTAAATTGATTTTTTCCAAAATTATAAACCAGAATACCGCCTTAATCAAGTCTCGCAGAGTGAGAGTCACTTGGGCGAAGGGTTTCTGCCCTTCGCGGACCATTATATGGCGACCTGCAACTCTCCCTCCCTTTGCACATGAGCAAACCCCCGGACAATTTACGGTAATAATCCGATAACTGATAATATTGGCAATTTGGCCAGAGCTAAACTGATCGCTCGCTCGGTCGCGCCTCAACGTTTTCCCTCGCTCTATATTCTACCCCATATATATATATATATATATATATATATATATGTGGGTCGATTCATGTTAAATCGACCAAGAGATGGAATCGATCCTGTTCAATTTCGATGAAATTTGGTCAGAAGTTTTCGTTTTGAATAAAACAAAGTTCTACCAAAAGAAAGAAAATTAAATTTTTTTTTTTCGAAAGTTATGCAAAATTCAAAATTTCACAATTTTTCAAATCTGTCAAGTTTATTTTTTAAATATCTTGAAAACTATTATAGTTACGAAAAATCGTTCTGAACTAGTATTAAAGAGTATACTTGGGGCTACGAAAAAAAAAAAATATTCCGATTTTTTTTTTTAAATTATGAATTTGGAGAATTTTGAATGTTTAAAAATTGTAAAAATTCCAGTTCCATATTTTATATTTGGTTAAATTTTTTTTATATAATACCTTGTACTGATCTTAAATGATCCTGAAATTTTCAGAGAGGTGTTTTTTTTTTGTTTGAAAAATATAAATTTTCGAATTTTTAAAAATCATGCAATTCCACGATCAACATTAAATTTTTGGTTAATTTTTTTTTATATAACACATTGTACTGATCTTAAAAGATTCTGAAATTTTCAGGATGGTGTGTCTTTGTTTCAAAAAAATAAATTTTTCTATTGTGGTAAAAATTTTTTTTTTTTACATTTTCATTAATTGAAATTTTTACTGCTAAAAATTACAGAATTACATGATTGCTCAACTTTACTTAACTTAGAGAAAAAACAATAAACAAATTTTTACCAAAATCCAAAAATTTTCATTTTTGAAACAAAAATACACCATCCTGAAAATTTCAGGATCTTCTGAGATTAGTACAAGGTATTATATAAAAAAAAATTAACCAAAAAACTAATGTCCATCGAGGATTTGCACGATTTTTAAAAATTCGAAAATTTATATTTTTGAAACAAAAAAAAAACACCTCTCTGAAGATTTCAGGATCTGATAAGATCAGTACAAGGTATTATGTAAAAAAAAATTAAACCCAACAATAAAATATGGAACTTGAATTTTTTTGTTTTTTGAAAATTCGAAATTCTCCAAATTTATCATTTTTCAAAAATTTATTTCGCAATATTTTTTTTTTCGTACTCCCAAGTATACTCTTCAAAACGAATTCAAAATGATATTTCGTAACTATAATAGTTTTTAAGATATTTAAAAAATAAACTTGACAGATTTGAAAAATTGTGAAATTTTGAATTTTGCATAATTTTTGAAAAAACTTTAATTCTTTTTCTTTCGGTAGAACTTTGTTTTATTGAAAACGAAACCTTCTGACCAAATTTCATCGAAATTGAAAGGGGTCGATTCCAACACTTGGTCGATTTGACATGGAATGACCCATATGTATTTCTATGTGGGTATGTGTTTTACATATACCCGGTAATTCGTGCGTACGCGTATATCTTCTCGATTATTGTTATTGTTTACCGGTACCGGGTCAATGAAGCTGCGGTTGAGGTTCCATAAAAGATTCGTGGTTTTGCCAGCTAATTCACACGGCCAATAAACTTCCGAGGCCCCCTCTCAATGTAGCCATGATATTGTGCGTAAAATCATACTGCAAAATTTGACCAATAGTACCGGATGAATTTTTAATCGAGGAAACAATTATTCAATTCCCATCACCGTGATTAAATTTAATCACAATTTTTCGTTCGTTTGTTAGCGAAAATTTATTCTTATTTTAACCTACACGGTGTCAAGTGACTAGATAACCTGACTAGGTTCACCGTGTAGAGGGCGCTAAGACGAAAAATTGACTTTTTTTTAAATTATTATACGACACAAATTGGCTAAGTTATTAATGCTTTAAGCTGACCAATGATGGCTAGAATCTAGGAGCAATGCCACTAGCCGCTGGTAAGCCGCGTGGTGGGGGTAACGGTGGGCGTGGCGTAAAAACCCCCACCAGCGGCATTTCTCCTAGATTCAAGCCGTCATTGGTCAACTTTAAAAACATTGATAACTCAGCAAATTTTTATCATACAACATTTTTTAAAAAAGCACATTTTTTGTCTTGATGCGTTCTACACGGCGAACCTAGTCAGGTTATCTAATTGCTTAACATTCTGTATAATAGTCACACTGGGTGAAATATGCCCCAGTATTTTTTTGACCTGGAATGCCTTCCATAAAATTCGGGAAAATGGGAAATTTTTTTTGCATATTCAAAATCACACTTTTCGAAAATAATCGGTATGGTCATGTAGAAAAGAGTTAAAAATATATAGCAGTATTTTTTTATCAATAATTTATCACGTTGCAAAATGATTGGGTTGAATTTCATCCCACAATGAGTTTTAGGTAATTTTTTAGAGGTGTGACTATTTAGGGTTAGATGATTTAAAATTTATTATTTTATTTAAAAATCTGTTACTCATTATTTTTTATTTTTTTTAATTATTTTATTTGAAAATCTTGATTTTTTTAAAATATATATTATTTTACATTTTTCGTGATTTGTTCGTTGGACAAAGTGAAAAACAATTTATAAACTATGAAATTAAATTATCAAGAATTCGAGTATCAGAAGTATTTGAAGTACTTGAACTCATAGAGTATTAAAATCTCCATTTTGGAAAAAACTCAAAAATTTTGTTATATTTTATTAGATTATTCTGAATTTTTTCAGATTTTACAAACAGGTCCCTTTAAAAAAAAAAATCCAAAGAACACGTGACCGAAAAATTCTGAAATAATTTAGAAAAATGTATTTCAATGTGTTTTTTTATGTAAACATTTTTAAGAAAAATCGAAATCATCAAGACAAGATTTTGATCGGAATGTCGTGAAATGACACGACAAAATCTTGTTTTGATGATTTCGATTTTTCTCTTAATTTTTTATATCAAAGAACACATTAAAAGAAAAATTACTAAATTTTTTCAGATTTTTTTGGTCACGCGCTCTTTTTTTTTTTAAGTGAACCTTTTGTAAAATCTGAAAAAATTCAGAATAATCTAATAAAATATAAGAAAATTGTTGGGCTCGGTTCCAAAATGGAGATTTTAATACTCTATGAGTACATTTTTGTTTCTTTCAATTTTTTGAATTTTACTCATAGAGTATTAAAATCTCCATTTTGGAACAAAGCCCAAAAAATTTGTTATATTTTATTAGATTTTTCTGAATTTTTTCAGATTTTACAAAGTTGTCCGGTTAAAAAAAAAAAAATAAATAAATAAATCCCAAAAACGCGTGACCAAAAAATTCTGAAAAAATTTGAGAATTTTTTTTTCAATGTCCTTATTTATATAAAAAATTTAGAGGAAAATCGAAATCATCAAGGTAAGATTTTGATCAAAATACCGTGGAATGCCACATATATATACATTTTTTTTGATAAATGATTGCAAATTATTTTTTAATTAGTTGTGAGACAAAATAAGAAAAAAATTGTTGTTCCTTGATTGAAATTAAATTGTCGATTATTTGAGCCTCAGAAGAATTTAAATTCATTATTTTTGTGGTTAACATTTTTAAAAATATATAAATTAAAATAAATAAATAAAATTAAATTAAATTAAATTGGAATAATAAATAATAAAAGTATCTCGATGATTTTTTAAATAAAAACATTTCAAAACTTTCTCAATTTTCTTACTTGAATGGAAATTAATGTAAAAAATTGAATTCTTAAACAATAACTTAATATTGGTCGGAAAAAAAATGTTTTATGTAAAATTTTACATGAAAAAACTAACCATATGGACTTCAATAATTCTGGCTCACCTGTAACAAAAAAAAACCAAAACCGGAAATTAGTATGACAAAAAAAAATCATGAGATGTCAATAGTCAATTAATTGAAAAAGAAAACTTTACTAATTCAAAATAAAAATTGATAAAATAAAATATTTAAATAAAAATAATTTCTTTAATTCACTTGATAAGATCTAATTAAGAATTCGACTGAAACATGAAAAAAATAAAAAATATGCCTTCATTAATTTTCAAAATTGGAAAACCAAAAAACATTTTCTCCCAATTTTTTCACAGTGTCAGATGCACCCTTAAAAATATCTCGTGGTTTTCAAAAAAAATTTTAATTGAAAAAAGCTAATAAAAAATTTAATTAAAGAAAAACAACCCCCGCAATTTGTTGTATTTTTATTTCAAAATATTGCCAACATTTGTGTCTCAGAATTTTTTTAATTCATGGATAAAAAAAATAATAACAACAAAATAAAATTCCTTGCTCGAAATCATCCCTTGAATGCCGATGAAATTTTCCAACGTACACAAAGACGGAAAAAATACGTATGTGTATTTACAAAGTATGGAAAATTCACGAGAATGGAGAGACGAGATATTTTCGTTAAAGCGCAAGCGCCTTTTCATCCCCTCCTCCCCTCCCCCACCACCCCTCTCGCGAGGGGTGGTAGAGTTTCGTCGCGTCTCGTTCACCACCCCCCCCCCCCTAGTCGACATCCACAAGACCCTCTATAACTGTATATAAGTATACATATGCAAGTGTGGGAGGGTGGAAACTACCCCCTGGCAAGTGGGGGAGGGTTGAAAATACCCTTCCCACCCGCGGACGAGGAACGAAGATGGAAAACTCGTTGAACGAAGACGGTAGTTTCGGTGAGGCCGGTGTTGGCCACCAGTCGGCACCGAGGATTCAGTCGGCCGGCGAACTCGCGTGCCGTGCCTTCGCCCTTAAGCCCGTGTCGCACGCGATTTTTTTGTTTTCCACCGAATCGCGTCAAAAACGTTCGTTGATAATATTTGAAAAAAAGAAATGGCCAACCCCTAACCTCGAGCAACCCTTACAGCTTTTGGGTTTGGGTTTTTCATCCCCAAAAGTGAGATAATCACGTTGACAAGAATTTTTTTCAACCCCTAACCTTGAGCAACCCTTAAAGCTTTTGGATTTGGGCTTTTCATCCCCAAAAGTGAGATATCACATTGACAAGACTTTTTTCAACCCCTAACCTTGAGCAACCCTTAAAGCTTTTGGGTTTGGGTTTTTCATCCCCAAAAGTGGGATAATCACGTTGAAAAGACTTTTTTTCAACCCCTAACCTTGAGCAACCCTCAAAGCTTTTGGGTTTGGGTTTTTCATCCCCAAAAGTGAAATATCACGTTGACAAGACTTTTTTTTCAACCCCTAACCTTGAGCAACCCTTAAAGCTTTTGGGTTTGGGTTTTTCATCCCCAAAAGTGAGATATCACGTTGACAAGACTTTTTTTTCAACCCCTAATCTTGAGCAACCCTTAAAGCTTTTGCGTTTGGGTTTTTCATGCCCAAAAGTGAGATACCACGTTGAAAAGACTTTTTTTTCAACCCTCAATCTTGAGCAACCCTTAAAACTTTTGCGTTTGGGTTTTTCATGCACAAAAGTGAGATACCACGTTGACAAGACTTTTTTTCAACCCTTTACTTTGAGCTACTTTTCAAGGTTTAGGATTTGGGTTTTCCAGGCTCAAAAGTGCGGTATCACGTTGACAGTGCTTTTCTTTTCAACCCCTAACTTTGAGCAACTTTTCGACGTTCAGGGTTTGGGTTTTTCAGGCCCAAAAGTGCGGTATCACGTTGACAGTACTTTTCTTTTCAACCCCTAACTTTGAGCAACCTTTCGACGTTCAGGGTTTGGGTTTTTCAGGCCCAAAAGTGCGGTATCACGTTTACAGTGCTTTTCTTTTGCACCCCTAACTTTGAGCAACTTTTTGAGGTTCAGAGTTTGGGGTTTCAAGGCCCGAAAGTGCGGTATCACGTTGACAGTGCTTTTCTTTTCAACCCCTAACTTTGAGCAACTTTTCGACGTTCAGGGTTTGGGTTTTTAAGGCCCAAAAGTGCGGTATCTCGGTGACAATACATATCTTTTCAACCCCTAACTTTGAACAACTTTTTAAGGTTCAGGGTTTGGGTTCTCAAGGCCCAAAAGTGCGGAATCTCGTTGACATTACATATCTTTTCAACCCCTAACTTTGAACAACTTTTTAAGGTTCAGAGTTTGGGTTTTTAAGGCCCAAAAGTGCGGTATCTCGTTGACAATACATATCTTTTCAACCCCTAACTTTGAACAACTTTTTAAGATTCAGGGTTTGGGTTTTTAAGGCCCAAAAGTGCGGTATCTCATTGACAATACATATCTTTTCAACCCCTAACTTTGAACAACTTTTTAAGGTTCAGGGTTTTGGTTTTCATGGCCCAAAAGTGCGGTATCTCGTTGACAATACATATCTTTTCAACCCCTAACTTTGAACAACTTTTTAAGGTTCAGGGTTTGGGTTTTTAAGGCCCAAAAGTGCGGTACACGTTGTTGCATGTTAAACAAAAAATTTCCACCCTCAAAGTTCGATTTGGGTTATTTTGCCCTGAAGTGTAATAAAATCGTAATTTTTCGGGAGTGTCTTTATTTTTCGAAATCACGTTGGTGTCTCGATTAACGAGAGGAAAAAAAAGTGTCACGTGACAGAAGTAAAATATCGAAGGGGTAGTTTTTTCATCGTGTGATTTTTACGGGATTAAATTTTCTTTTTCACGCGAAAGTGAGAGGGTGGAAGTTGAAGGAAGAGAGAATTTTTTTGCTTGAGGACACAAGGTTCATCCGACGCAATCTGCGATTTTACAAACCAGGAAAAATCAGGAAAAGTCTCGCGTGAAGGACAAAGTCTCGGGCTGATTGGCCAATTCGGAGTAAATTAGGGGATGTTTTTTTTCCATCCCCTCGAAGTGGCAATTCGCGATAAATTGTTTCAACGGTGAAAATCCTGATTTCGTCTTCCCTCCAATTTTTCTACCCTTAAAAAAATTTTCCACCCCCCGCTCGTCATCATCAGGGTGGAAAAATTTTTTCAACCCCTAATTCGACACATTTTTGCCGAATGAACGAAAAAATCTTCGAAAAATTCGACGAACTTTTGCAACGTCATTTTTCGATTCTGTGAGAGTCCTTTCTTTTCGATTTCGAATTTATCTCGAAATTGAAGAAAGTGCGATGAGATAAAAAAAATCTCGATTATTCTCGAATTAATACGCAGATGAAAATTTGATTAAAAAAAGTGACTTAAGTCCTCAAGAATTTAACCGAGGATTGTATAAATCGTCGAAGGAAAAATAATAATAATTTCAAAATAAAAAATTCAGCACATATCTAAAAAAAACATATCCATGAAAACAAATTATCGCTCAATGTGAAAAAAAAAATATTGTGATCTCCGGCTCGTCATATCGAAGAATTAGAAAAGGAATAAAGTGAAAAGTGTTGAACGTGAATCAACGTTTGTTGTGGTTTTTTTTTTTTAATAATCGCAAAAAAATTGTTGCACAGAGAAGGGGAAAAATCCACAGGAATAGAAAAAGTGCTTTTGAGAAAGAGTGTGATAATTTTTAATTTTCAAGTCTCGTGTCCTTTTTTTTTGGGAACACCTGAAAGTGAAATTTTCAAAAATGGAAAATTACCGCTGGATAAATAACGCTGCATAAGGGTGTGTTTATTAATTTAAAAAAAGGGGGGAAAAATACGTCAAAAAAAAAAGTGCAAACAGCGGAGCTGCCGGATGACAGGTAAATATTTATCGCGACATCGTTACGAAATAGCGCAGTTAAGCCATCCTGGAGTTTTCCTCGCCCCTTTATGTCCACAAAGTCCCTCAACGACGAGAGGAAATATCGTGGCCCAGAGCCTCCAGTTTACACTTTTATGAAGCATTCTTCGCAAATCCGTTGAATTCCTTATTTTTCACCACCCCAAACGATTTTTCAAAATATTTTTTTACCACCGCAAACTACTTAAAAAATTTTTTTTCGTAATTTTTTGAATTTCCCAAATTTTTCAATTTTTTTTTTCAACACTGATCAATAATGTTTACGGTTAATTTACCAAATTTATCGATTGTTCAAAATTTTTTTTCCACCGCAAACTACTTATAAAAAAAATGTCTTCCCATTTTTTGAATTTCCCCGATTAAATTTTTTTTTTTATTGCGATCAATAATTTTTTTTATTCATCACATTAAACAATTTTTCAAATTTTTTTCCCACCGCAAAGTACGTAAAAAAGTTTTTTTACACATTTTTTAAATTCCCCGAATTCGTCAATTTTTTTTTTAAATATCGATCAACAATTTTTTTTACAATTTATCTATTAACTATTTTTTTTCGACAATTTATTTATCAGCTAGAATAATTTTTTGTTCCATTTATTTTTTGAATAAGCGAATATTTCAGACACAACAAAACAAATATGTTTTTTTCGTTGATTTTCGAATAGAAAAATAGAAAAAAGTTCGTTTTCGTAGAACTAGAGGGCTTATTTTAGAGAGGAAAATTGTTATTCACTTCAAAGTTGATTTTTTTTTATATTGTAAAAATAAATTAGATGAGGTGCGAAATAAATGTTTCCAATTAAAATTGGCGAAGAACATTCTATGATTTTTTGACAATTTTTCAGCCCCTCAAACCATTTTAAAAAAATATTTATCAATGTAAACAGCAATGAAAATCAAACTAAACTACACAACAAGACTTTATTTTTTTATATGAATTTTTGGAAAATAGTATATCAAAAATGCAAATATTTTTCCTCGAGTGATTGTTTTTAAAATTCATAGATACGAGGAAAAAAAACATACTAAAATGAAAATTAAGAAAAAGGAAAAAGAATTAAACTCTAAAATGAGGCATTGGAGTTTTTTTTAATCACAAAATAAATTTGAAAGGGGTGTAAAAATTTGGTCAATGTCAGAAATATCGAAAAGAGTGGAAAATTGGAAAAAATTGAGGTCCAAAATGAGTGATTAAAATATTTTTTAAAAAATCACAAAATATGTTTGCAAGGGGTGCAAGAATTTGGCCAATTGTCAGAAATATCGAGAAAAGTGGAAAATTGAAAAAAAAATCTCCACAATAAATGATTGAAATATTCTCTAAAAAATAGCAAAGTATATTTGAAAGTGGTGGAAAATTTCGGCTGTCAGAAATATCAAGAAGGGTGGTAATTAAAAAAAAGTAACAAAATTGAAAAAAATCTAGTTCCACAATGAATGATTGAAATATTCTCTAAAAAATAGCAAAATGTATTTGAAATGGGTGGAAAAATTTGGCAAATTGTCAGAAATATCGAGAAGGGTGGAAAATTAAAAAAAGAATTCAACTCCGTAATAAGTCAAATATTCTCTAAAAAATCACAAAATACATGATGTTAAGCAATTAGATAACCTGACTAGGATCGCCGTGTAGAGCGCATCAAGACAAAAAATTCGCTTTTTTTTAAAATTGTGTACGATATAAATTGGCTGAGTTATCAATGTTTTTAAAGTTGACCAATGACGGCTAGAATCCTGGAGAAATGCCGTTGGTGGGGGTATTTACGCCACGCCCCCCGTTACCCCCACCACGCGGCTCAACGGTAGCATTGCTTCTAGATTCTAGCCGTCATTGGTCAACTTTAAAAACATTGATAACTCAGCCAATTTTGATCGTACAAAATTTTTAAAAAAAGCAAATTTTTTGGCTTCATGCGCTCTACACGGTGAACCTAGTCAGGTTATTAAGTTACTTAAAACCCTGTATGTTTGCAAGGGGTGCAAAAATTTGGCGAATTGTCAGAAATATCGAGAAGAGTGAAAAATTGCAAAAAATTAAGCTCCACAATAAATGATCTTTAAAATTCTCTTTAAAAAAAAAACAAAATATATTTGAAAGGAGTGGAAAAATTTGGCGAAATGTCAGAAATATCGAGAAGGGTGGGAAATTAAGAAAAAAAATCAACCCCATGAAATATTCTCTAAAAAATCACAAAATGTTTTTGCAAGGGGTGCGAAAATTTGGCCAATTGTCGGAATTATCGAGGGTAGAAAATTGAATTTAAGAAAACCGAATTTCTTGGAGAATGGTTCTTATACGAGCTTCTCATTTTTCTCAAACAGGATATATAATAAGTATGTACGCGTATTCCACCCTCGACTGTGTAATATATTTTTTCCACCCCCTTCTGCTTTCGTTCAGACTCTGGGGACTGTAATTTTTTTTTCCCGTCTCCTTCCGGTACACGTACCAGTAGCTTTCAATCCCGCGGGAAGGCCAATGGTTGAAAAGAAAAAAAATACATTTTTTTCCCGAGCACTTTTGTCCCGGTCTGTGTGCGCGTCCGCGTGCTCTTTTGTCTCTCCGGGGTGTCCCACCCCCTCCCCCTTCATCCCCCTGCTCCGCAGTGGAATAAAGCTTAATGCGATCCCGGGATAAATGTGCGCAACAAAATTGCACGTCCATCGATTTTCCACATCTTTTCTTCAATTTTTAATTTCCCCAATTTCCTAATTACGATAATACAGTGATTCAATGAATTTTAATATTCATATTGAAAATTCATGACTCAATATTGAATATCAATTATAGCCGATATCGAATTTCTCACAAGATTAAAATGATTTTGTAATTTCATTTGAAATTGGAAATTATTTATTCAGTCAAATATTTCGATGATCAATGGAATTGAAATGAATAGTTGAATAAAGGAAATAAAGGAATTTTTGTTCTTCAATGAAAAAATATCTTTTTCGTTTTCCTTTGATATATCACACACGCCTATGTTTGGCCCGAAACGGATTTTTCAAAATTTCTTACAAATTTTGGATTCCCGCCATTTTAGGATAAAAAATGTCGATGCAGAATTAGTACAGCTAATTGAGTCCTTCGTTTTGATATATTGCACACCTATGTTTGGCACAAAACTGATTTTCGATTTTTTTTTCAAAATTTTCAAGCGTCGCCATTTTGGGAAAAAAATTTCTAAGCAGAATTTGTAGAGCTAATTGAGTCCTTCGTTTTGATATATCGCACGCCTATGTTTGGCATAAAACTGATTTTTCAAATTTTTTTACAAATTTTGAATTGCCGCCATTTTTGAGAAAAAATTTTAAGCACCATTTTTAAAGCTAATCGAGCTCTTTATTTTGATGTATCGCACGCCCATGATTAGCATAAAACTGATTTTTGAATTTTTTTTCAAAATTTTGATGCCCTGCCATTTTGGGAAAAAAAATTCTAAGCAGAATTTGTAGAGCTGATTGAGCCCTTCGTTTTGATATATCGCAAGCCTATGTTTGGCACAAAACTGATTTTTGAATTTTTTTTCAAAATTTTGATGCCCCGCCATTTTGGGAAAACAAATTCTAAGCAGAATTTGTAGAGCTGATTGAGCCCTTCGTTTTGATATATCGCAAGCCTATATTTGGCACAAAACTGATTTTTGAAATTTTTTTCAAAATTTGGAAGCGCCGCCATTTTGGGAAAAAATGTCTAAGTAGAATTTGTAGAACTAATTGAGCCCTTCGTTTTGATATTTCACACGCCTAGGTTTGGCACAAAACCAATTTTTCAAAATTTTTTACAAATTTTGAATTGCCGCTATTTTTGAGAAAAAATTATAAGCACAATTTTTAAAGCTCTTTATTTTGATATATCGCACGCCTATGTTCGGCACAAAACTGATTTTTGAAATTTTTTTCAAAATTTTGAAGTGCCGCCATTTTGGGAAAAAAAATTCCAAGCAGAATTCTCAGAGCTGATTGAGCCCTTCTTTTTGATATATCGCAAGCCTATGTTTGGCCCAAAACTGATTTTTGAATTTTTTTTCAAAATTTTGATGGCCCGCCATTTTGGGAAAAAATGTCTAAGTAGAATTTGTAGAACTAATTGAGCCCTTCGTTTTGATATATCACACGCCTAGGTTTGGCACAAAACTGATTTTTCAAAAATTTTTACAAATTTTGAATTGCCGCCATTTTTGAGAAAAAATTTTAAGCACAATTTTTAAAGCTAATCGAGCTCTTTATTTTGATATATCGCACGCCTATGTTTGGCACAAAACTGATTTTTGAAAATTTTTGGATTTTATGAAATCTACCTATAAAAAATTTCAAGGGCTTTCGAAATTTTTTTTTGGTCCCCGAAATAGCATTTTCATCCGGAAAACCTCTCTTCTTCTCTCGGCAAAAGTCCAAACAACTATAAACCCCAGAATAAAATAAACACAAATGTACCCAAGAAAATCCATCGTGAAATCGTGGGTCGTTCTTCAAATGGAAGCAATTTACGAGTCGAATGTCGATAGCCAATGCTAAAGAAATGAGATTTCCACGAATGCCTTGCAATAATTTATCATCCCTTATTTCCTCTCATAACAATTCTCCTCGAAAGGAGAGAAAATGTGAAGTTTGAGATTGTGAAAGATTCGGGTCAATAAGTCAATAACGAATGTCACAGGATTGGCAGGGGTTGAGGAGAGGGGGGGGGGGGTGAGGGATGAGGGAGGGGGATGGGGGTGAACTGAGGAAGAATAATAAAAGATAGTGGAAAATGACGTATTTTTATTGGCAATTTTCCGAGCGAGGCTCAGAAATTGAGATATCAGCGTCGAGATATTTTCGCTTCGATAGTTCGAGACGCGCGAGAAAATCGAATTTTCAAGGGGTTGGGGGTGAGTGGGGGAGAGGGGGGGTGAAAGTGTGTAAGAGGGATGAAATCGAGACAGGAGTTATCCAATGCGTGTTGAGTCGAGTCGAAGAACCGAGTCGTTGCTTCCTACTGATCCAGAGTCAATTTCCCGAGAAACTAAAGCCACCCCTATTTTTCCAACCCCCTCCCCCCCTTTGAGGGGGGCCCCCTGGAGTAGACGCCAAAGTTTTGGCTCGATATATCGACAGAATCGATTGCCGAAGCTTCTCGCTCCTCTCCCATCACCTTTTCAAGCCTCCCAGACCCTCTTCATCCCCTAACTCAAACCCCCACCCCCAACCCCCTAAACCCACCCCTTTGGAAACGGCTTTCGCCCCATTCGAACGATGACTGCGAAGAGATAAAGGTCTGATTGGAGTAGAAACTTTGAGGTGCCTGGGCACACCGTGTTCCTCGTAATGAAGCCCCATGTACGAATTTTATCTATGCATATGGGTCGTTCCATGTCAAATCGACCAATGGCTAGAATCAACCCTTTTCGATTTCGATGAAATTTGGTCGAAAGTTTTCTTTCATCATAAAACGAAGTTCTACCAAAGGAAAAAATTAAGGAATTTTTTTTGAAAATTACAAATTTCACCATTTTTTTCAATTCTTCGAGTTTGTTTTTTAAATATCTCGAGAACTATTATACTTACGAAAAAATCGGTCTCGGTTCGTCTTGAAGAGGATAATTGGGGCTACGATAAAAAAAAAAAAAATTCGAAAAAAAATGTTGATCGTGGATTTTTACGGTTTTTAAAAATTCAAAATTCTCCAAATTCATCGTGTTACAAATTATTTTTCGAAATATTTTTTTTCTCGTAGCCCCAAGTATACTCTTTCATACGAACCCAGAATGATTTTTTTCGTAACTATAATATTTTTCGAGATATTTAAAGAATAAGCTTAAAAAATGGTGAAATTTTGAGTTTTACATAACTTTCGAAAAAAAAAAATTTTCCTTCGGTACAACTTTGTTTTATGATAAAAGAAAAATTCGGACCAAATTTCATTAAAATTTAAAGAGGTCGATTCCAACTATTGGTCGATTTGACATGGAATGACCCAGATATATACATATAGAATGTATGTATGTATATAGATAACGAGAACTAAAATCGAGTCATTATCATCTTAATCATGCGAGCCTTCGAATTTCCCCTCGATTATCTTTCGATTGTAACGTCTCTCTCGAAAATTCATTATTCAACCCCCTTCCTCCCTATTCTCAACCCCCACCCCCGCTACTTTCCACCACAAGGGATGAGGCTGACGCTTAATCGCGAAACTCGAACAATCAACTTTGCACGGCAATCCTTGAATCAATGTTTCAATGTTGGAGTGAAATTTGCGCGTTTCATCCCTCTGGAAAATAGGGGATGAAAATTGATCACTGTTTGGGTTTCAATAATCGATTTGGAAAAAATTGTATAGGGTGAATATTTTTTTCTTTAAGATCTATTTTCCAACTAAATTTGTTTCGGGGATGTATGCACTTTTTTTTGGTAATTAATGGGGTTGGTTCCGGAGGGTGAAAAAATTTTTAGATTGAAGGATTTTTGTCGGGCAAAATTAATTCGAAAATTAATTGACGACTGTTTATATATGTGATTTGTAGTGGGGGAGTTTTTGTAAAATTTTTTTTTCGATAGTTTTACTTTTTTTATAATAAGGGCTGCTAGCAAAATTTTTTCGAAAATTTGACGTTTTTTAGCCTTAAAGAAAAACATTTCAAAAAATCACAAGTCTTCTTACGAAAGCTTATGGCTTATAAAATTTTATATAAAAATTCTTTCAGACACATAAATTAATTTTTTTTTGGTAATAAAAGCTGCTAGACAAAATTTAGAAAAATTTGACAATGTTTTTTAGCCTTAAAAAAAACGTAAAAAAAATTACAAGTCTCCCTACGACAGCTCATGGCTCGTAAATTTTTATATAAAAATTCGAGTCTGACTATTCTTTTCGACACATAATTTAAGATTTTTTTTTTTGTAATTAGGGCTGCTAGAAAAAAATTAGAAAAATGTAAAAATGTTTTTAAGCCATAAAGAAAAACGTAGACACAAATCACAAGTTTTTCTCCAACAGCTTCTTATAAAATTTTATATAAAAATTCGCTCCTGCGTATTCTTTCAGAAACAAATTTAGAATTTTTTTTCGTTATAAGGGCTTCTAGAAAAAATTTAGAAAAATTCGACAATGTTTTTTTAGCCTCAAAGAAAAACGTAGTAAAAAGTTACGAGTCTTTCTACATTTTTTGTTATATCTACAAAATTTTATATAATAATTCGAGTCTGCGTATTCTTTCAGACACAAATTTAGAACTTTTTTTTCGTAATAAGGGCTTCTAGAAAAAATTTAGAAAAATTAGATAATGTTTTTTAGCCTCAAAGAAAAACGTAGTAAAAAGTTACAAGTCTTTCTATATTTGATTTTATATCTACAAAATTTTATATAAAAATTCGAGTCTGCGTATTCTTTCAGACACAAATTTAGATTTTTTTTCGTAATGAGGGCTTCTAGAAAGAATTTAGAAAAATTCGATAATGTTTTTAGCCTCAAAGAGAAACGTAGGAAAAAATAACAAGTCTTTCTACATTTGATTTTATATCTACAAAATTTTATATAAAAATTCGAGTCTGAGTATTCTTTCAGACAAATTTAGAATTTTTTTTCGTAATAAGGGCTTCTAGAAAAAATTTAGAAAAATTCGACAATGTTTTTTAGCCTCAAAGAAAAACGTAGTAAAAAGTTACAAGTCTTTCTATATTTGATTTTATATCTACAAAATTTTATATAAAAATTCGAGTCTGCGTATTCTTTCAGACAAATTTAGAATTTTTTTTCGTAATAAGGGCTTCTAGAAAAAATTTAGAAAAATTAGATAATGTTTTTTAGCCTCAAAGAGAAACGTAGGAAAAAATTACAAGTCTTTCTACATTTGATTTTATATCTACAAAATTTTATATAAAAATTCGAGTCTGAGTATTCTTTCAGATAAATTTAGAATTTTTTTTCATAATAAGGGCTTCTAGAAAAAATTTAGAAAAATTAGATAATGTTTTTTAGCCTCAAAGAAAAACGTAGTAAAAAGTTACAAGTCTTTCTACATTTTATGTTATATCGACAAAATTATATACAAAAATTCGAGTGTGCGTATTCTTTCAGATAAAAATTTAGAATTTTTTTTCGTAATAAGGGCTTCTAGAAAAAATTTAGAAAAATTCGATAATGTTTTTTAGCCTCAAAGAGAAACGCAGGAAAAAATTACAAGTTTTTCTTCAACAGCTTATGGCTCATAAAATTCCATAAAAAAATTCGAGTTTAAATGTTCTTTTAGAAAAAAAAATTTAGCATTTTTTTTTAACAATAAGGGCTCGTACAAAAAATTTAGAACAACTTGACGATGCTTTTGCATCGTCAGTGAAAAGGTAGAAAAAATAACGTGACAAATCCGAGAGGGTAAGTCGAGTTAGCGCGGAATAGTTCGTATATTTTTTCTAAAAAGCTTGCAAAGAGCAGGTCAGTCAATATTTTACTGGAGTAAAAATGCGTTGAAAAAAAGGTCGAGAGTGACTCAAATGGAAATTTTAGAGTTTTCACGAGATGCGTGTATAAACATTTGAGAGCCACAGAGTTCAGCATCGTCTCTTCTTTTAGTACACATTTCGTTTCGCGTTTCCTCTTTGCACAGCAGTTTTTTCTTCCTCGTTGCCCTTTGCCGGACTTTTCACATTTCTTTCCCCTCATTTACTCTCCGACGCGTATTTTCCTCTGTTTATTTAAGCCGTTTTTTTTCTCCTTCAGCGACGAATCAACGCCAAAATATTTTAGAAATTATGTAAATAGAAACGAACAAAAATTTCACGTCGATATGAAATTCTTCAAATCCGTTTTTTTTTTTTTTCAAAATTACCAACCGAGACATTTTTGCAACGAGGAAAGGAAAATTCTACTCCTTTTTCCAAAAAATTTCCAAATGAAGAAAAAATTGTTATGAATTTTATTTTTCATTTCCAAGCTCTGCAAAAATAATATGATGCATTTGCATATTTTTCTTGAAAAAAAAAAATTCAAATACAAAAAAAAATTTGGAAGTTTTTTTTTAAATTTTTAATCTCAAATTATTGTTATTTTATTTAAATCTTAAATTTTTTTAACGTTAGAAATGTTTTTATTTTCATATTTCATTTTACCCCTGAAGTCGTGCATCGGCCTTAAAATGGATTGATACATCAAATTCAAGATAATTTGAAGAAAAACAAAAAATTTCTGACCCCATATTTTAGGGTGGTCCATTATGCCCCAGATATCGCGGATTGGCGTAAAAATGAGTCAATACATCAAATTTATGATAATTTGACAGGAAACCAATAATTTTTTTGTTTACCGAATTTTTTAGGGGGACCGTTTTGCCCCACCTACGAAAAAAAAAAATTTGGAATTTTTTTTTTTAATTTTTAATCTCAAATTATTGTTATTTTATTTTCATCTTAAATTTTTTTAACGTTAGAAATGTTTTTATTTTTATATTTCATTTTACCCCTGAAGTCGTGCATCGGCCTTAAAATGGATTGATACATCAAATTCAAGATAATTTGAAGAAAAACAAAAAATTTCTGACCCCATATTTTAGGGTGGTCCATTATGCCCCAGTTATCGCGGATTGGCGTAAAAATGAGTCAATACATCAAATTTATGATAATTTGACAGGAAACCAATAATTTTTTTGCTTACCGAATTTTTTAGGGGGACCGTTTTGCCCCACCTACGAAAAAAAAAAATTTGGAATTTTTTTTTTTAATTTTTAATCTCAAATTATTGTTATTTTATTTTCATCTTAAATTTTTTTAACGTTAGAAATGTTTTTATTTTTATATTTCATTTTACCCCTGAAGTCGTGCATCGGCCTTAAAATGGATTGATACATCAAATTCAAGATAATTTGAAGAAAAACAAAAAATTTCTGACCCCATATTTTAGGGTGGTCCATTATGCCCCAGTTATCGCGGATTGGCGTAAAAATGAGTCAATACATCAAATTTATGATAATTTGACAGGAAACCAATAATTTTTTTGTTTACCGAATTTTTTAGGGGGACCGTTTTGCCCCACCTACGGAAAAAAAAAATTTGGAATATTTTTTTTTATTTTTAATCTCAAATTATTGTTATTTTATTTTCATCTTAAATTTTTTTAACGTTAGAAATGTTTTTATTTTTATATTTCATTTTACCCCTGAAGTCGTGCATCGGCCTTAAAATGGATTGATACATCAAATTCAAGATAATTTGAAGAAAAACAAAAAATTTCTGACCCCATTTGTTAGGGTGGTCCATTATGCCCCAGTTATCGCGGATTGGCGTAAAAATGAGTCAATACATCAAATTTATAATAATTTGACAGGAAACCAATAATTTTTTTGCTTACCGAATTTTTTAGGGGGACCGTTTTGCCCCACCTACGCAAAAAAAAAACATTATCTGAAAATGTCTTCAAAAATTCTGGCAAGCATCAAAAGGCATTCCTCGCTCGTACAAAGTTTATTAAAGCGAGGAACTCGATAGAGGGTGAAAAAAAAAAAATTTTTTTTTAAGAGAAAAAAGAATGAAAAAGTAGTAATTTACGTCCGCGTTCGATCGTTGAAAAATGCGAGGGTTGAGAAGACCAGAGAAAAATACTCGTCGGAATTTTTGACTCCGAAAATCCGCCTGGCATGAGCTTTATTCGTACTACTGCCGGATATACGTACGAAATTCTCCTCTGTGTGAACAATTTTCAGCGCTCACTGAACCACAGACAGACTTTCGCGTTTCTCGTTCGTAAAAATCGTGGAATATCAAAGCGAAAGTTTTTTTTTTTTTTTTTTTTTTTTTCTTTTTTTTTTTAAGCCTATTAGAAACTCCCTGCGCTGTGATACGACTAAAAAAGTTATTACTAAAAAAAATTATTTTTACACGGGATAGAAGTAATCACAGAATGCGAGAGTGAGTCTCCGCAAAAATAAGGGATGAATATTTTTTTTTTGTTAGAAGAAATAATACCAAAGATATTTATAAATTAATTTAATAAATTTAGATAAATTTATGTAAATCGAATAAATTTAGCGTTTTCTTGTGAGAAAAATATTCAACAGGGCAATTAAAATTTTTTTAGTCACTTGGCCCACCAATAACCTTGCTCAACTTTGTCGTCTTCGACGACCTTATGTGACCTTGATAGACCTCATCGGACCTTTTTCAACCGTGCCCTAAAAGAAACTTATTCGAAATCTTGGTCCTAGCTCGGTTTGTACTGGACCTCGTTGATTGTAAAAGGAGTTATAGTCGACCTCATTTGAGTCTTCGTGAACCTTATTTGATGTTACGAGACCTTACTCTACCTCTCCGACCTTACTCGATTCATCCGCACCTTCCTAGATCCCGAGAAGTTTTAAATAACTTTATTTGTCACCAATAAACATCGGCTGACCTCATTTGAAAT
Organism: Alloplasta piceator; assembly: GCA_946863875.1. Taxonomy (NCBI): domain Eukaryota; kingdom Metazoa; phylum Arthropoda; class Insecta; order Hymenoptera; family Ichneumonidae; genus Alloplasta; species Alloplasta piceator. Next base: position 34,247,269 of record OX333079.1, on the reverse strand, counting down.
ACCTTGAGAGACCTTATAAGCTTGCAATACATTTTTCGACCTATCCGACCTTACTCATTCCATTCCCAATCGCACTTGACCCTGTCAAGTTTCAAATTGGCTCATACGACATCGATAAGCTTTATCTGACCTCATTTGAATGATCCTCATTTGAAAGTAAATCCATACTCAATATCTCTTGCCCTGGTAAGGTTTCAAATAATCTCATCGAACACAAATAAACTTTATTCTATCTCATTTGGAAGGCCTTATTCGACCTTAGTATCGTGAAAAAATTTCCTCGTTCCTTCGACCTCACTAAAACCCTTCGCAATCTCGCTTGACCCGGTAACGTTCAAAATAACTTCATTGGACAATGATAAACCTTGTTCTATATCATCTGAAAGACCTTATTCGACCTCAGGATCGTGAAAAAATGCATTTGATCTTTCGACCTTACTTAAACCATACGCAGGCTCTCTTGACCCGATAAAGTTCGAAATAACCTCATTGAGCATCGATAAACCTCGTTCGATCTCACTCGAAAGACCTTATTCGACCTTATTACATGTAAAGAACTTATTCGATCTCCAGACCTCACTTAATCCACATGCAATTTCTCCCAACACAGTTAAATTTCAAATATCTTCATTGAACATTGACAAACCTTATTCGAAACTCCTTCGACCTCATTATGTCGAAAGAACTTTTTCCATCTTTCGACTTTAATCAATCCATGCCCAATCTTTTTTGACCTATGGTCAACATCAAATGACCTCATTCGATCCCGATGAACCTGATGCGACCTCATTTGAAATACTGTATTCCGCCTCATTATCTTGAAAAAAGGTATCCTATCTCCCAACCTTACTCAATCCATACTCAGTGCCACTCTCTAGACCCGTTCAAGTCTCAAATGACCTCATTGGATCCCGATGAAACCTCATCTGACCTCATCTGACCCTCTCCATGAATTTTAGCGTGATCGTCGTCGAGTGATCTGGACAAGATCAAATTCGGGTCAAATCGAGATAAAATGACCTCATTGGATTCCGATGAAACCTCACCCGACCTCACCTGACTCTCTTCACGAATTTTAGCCTGATCGTCTTCGATTGATTTGGTCAAGATCAAATCGGGATCAAACGACCTCAAATGATCCCGATGAATCTGATGCGACCTCATTTGAAATACCTTATTTGGCCTCGTTATCATGTGTCCCATCTCTTGACCTTACTCAATCCATACTCAGTCCCTCTCTCTCGACACGTTTGAGTCTCAAGTGACTTCATTGGATCTCGATGAAACCTCATCCGACCTCATCTGACTCTCTTCGTGAATTTTAGCGTGATCGTCTTCGATCTTATCCTTTCGTATTTCCGCAAATTTCACAGTCAAACAAACGTATCAATTTAATTTATGCAAACGAATGTTGAAGCCGCGAGGCTGAATATATTTAATACACATTTTCCGTGCTTCAACGATGCAAACGTGCACGAAGAAATGAAGAAAATGTCTGGGGCGTCTCGCTTTCCATCGTACTATAATATCGTTGCTTATGAATTTCCGGGAAGCAGAATATCCGCTGAGGAGAGCCCGAGTCAAGAGCTTTTTCATTGGCAATTAGAGTACGCCATGGTTGCGATCGCGGTGGGCGAAAGGTGCTGGCAAAAAAGAGATGCTAAACGAAATGAGCGCAAGCTGGTAGACGTTGCAGCGGTGGGAAACCACCCTTTCCCCCTCCCTTCCGCCATCCCATTCACCATTTATTTCACACAGAAGCAAAATGAGTGGGATGGGGTGGGAGTGGGGTGGGGCGTGGGAGTGGGGTTGGGCGTGGGAGTGGGGTGGGGCGTGGGAGTGGGGTGGGGCGTGGGAGTGGGGTGGGGCATGGGAGTGGGATGGGGTGTGGGAGTGGGATGGGCTAGAAGTAGGATGGGGTGGGAGTGGGATGGGGTAGGAGTGGGGTGGGGTGGAAGTGGGATGGGGGTGGGAGTGGAAGTGGGGTAGGGTGGAAGTGGGATGGGGGTGAGAGTGGAAGTGGGTGGGGTGGAAGTGGGATGGGGCGTGGGAGCGGGATGGGGTGAGAGTGGGAGTGGGGTGGGAGTAGACTGGGGTGGGAGTGGGAGTGGGATGGGGTGGGAGTGGGATGGGGCGTGGGATGGGGGTAAAAGCTCCGAGACCATTGCGCTCCAACGATAATTATAAGAGTGTTAACTTCTTCGTGCATACTTATTTCCGACTTTTATTTCAACCTCGCGCATATCGCGTGTTGTACATAACTTTTTGACTCGACTCTCTTTTTCACTTCGGAGTTTCTCTCACTCACTCATTCTTCTTTGTTACCCTCAGCTTTTACTTCTTTTTTATTTCGGCTCCAACTTTTTGCAGCTTGTTTAAAGTCCACACATCGACGTAAATATATACGTGATTTTGCCATTTTCGCTCGGCCACTTTTTTTTTTAAGGCAAGTGCTTTTTAATTTTTTTTTATTGTTATTTTTTTATGTATATTTTTTGCATTTTTTTTTGTAATTAATTTTTGGTCCTTGAAAAATGTATTTGTAGTATTTAGAAGCATATTTGTTTCCCCGAAATAAATTAAATCACGTGGTGAGGAGAAAGAAAAATTGATCTGTAGAATTTTCAGGAAAATTAGTTTCCTCGAACTGTAATTATTTTTAATTCTGAAACTTAAAAAATTCTTCACACTCGTTTTTAGGGGTTTTATTTTTGTTTCGTGGAAACGAATTTTTTTCAAAATTCTACAAATACATTTTTCGTAAATCAAATTTTAATTGTAAAAAATTGTAAAAATTCAAACTAACAAAAACATACATCAAGAAAATTCAATGCCCCTGAAAACCTTTAATTTTCCTTGAAAAAAAAAATCGCAGTGCTTCAAGTCGATTTAAATGTAGAACTGAAGAGTTAACTAATTTATTAATTGAGTGGACGTTTCGAAGGTGATATGGAGGTTGGATTTTTTTTATGGACACAAATGTTTTTATTAATAAAATAGAAAAATGTTTGGGACCAATATTGTACATTTTTTTACGTATAGAATGGTGCTGTTATAAAAAAACACAGCTTTTCCAAAGTAAAAAAAAATTAACCTTGATATAACCTTGAACACGTCCACTTATTAAAAAAGTACCATACCCATTAAAATCTTCATTCAGATCGATTGGATACGTGTCTCAGCGTTTTTCGATTCACTGCGTAAGAATCCAGTTATTCAGGTGTCACGTGTTAAAATGGGACACCCTGTATATATAGGCTCAATTTCATTAATTTAATTTGCAGGAGCAAAATAATTCGATATTTTCGCTTTGAATCGAAAAACCCTGAGTCACGTATTAAGTCGATTGCTGTGTAGAATTGAATGACTCACTTTTTTTTATTGAGCAGACGTTTTCAAGGTGACATGGAGGTCATTTTTTCTGGACACTTATATGGATCAAATCGAAAAACGTTTGGAACAAAAGGTGTACATTTTTGTGTGTACAGAACGGTGCTGTTAAAAAAAATACTGCTTTCCAAATCAAAACAAAGTTGACCTTGATATAACCTTGAAAACGTCCACTTGATAAAAAAGTACCATGAGCATTTAATTCTTCATTCAAATCGATTTGATACGTGTCTCAGGGTTTTTCGATTTACTGCGTAAACATCGAGTTATATCGGTGTCACAAGTCAAGTGGGACACCCTGTATATGTGGAGAGCAATTTTTCGAGAAATTCAAATAAAAGGTGACGAGATGGAGAGCAATTTTATTTAGCCAAAGAGCTATTCGCGTCAAAGTATGCCTATTATATGTTACCTAAGTATGCATATATATAAGGGTATATATAAGGCGTTCTAAGTGAAATGGACCAGTATCTGAACCGATATTTCGCCAGAAATGTTCTTACAGAAAAACGCTCTGAAATTTTCCCACGTTTTTTGGGGATTGTTTTTAAATCGAAGGGAGTCAGACACTGATTGATTCAACTCGGAATGTCCCATACATGGGCGAAATTGTAGTGAACCACGTGAGCATCGTGCACGTGAATTATCGACGCGCGCAAGCGACATTGGCTTTGCGAGGGCTTTTTTCGTTTTTTGGCCAACCGACAAATCGTTCGAAAAAAAAAAATGTCGGAGAAAAAAATAACACCGACAGACTGCACATTCGCCTACGGTACTTTATGCCAGTTTGTATACATATACAGGGTGATCCGAAAATCTTATATTTCTTAAATTGGCGTAAATTTTTTTAATTTTTTTATTTTATTCATTTTTTCACTGTTATTTTTGAGTGTTGCAATTTTTTTGTTATTTAAATAACTTTTAGAACACTTTAATTTTTTCTCGTAACATCGGAAGCCTTTAAACGATTCTTCCGAAATTCATTACCAATTGTCCTTATAATTGAGGGCGTTCATTTAAATATTTTCAAAACATTCTATTAAAAGTACAATCCTCAATTTATTAACTTGAAACACAATTTCAATTGTCCTTGTTATATGGGGCATTTTTTCTGAAAGTTTTGAATCGATAGCTCAAAAATTTTAGAAATAAGAGCGTTCGATGGTTTTTTTTTTTCAATTTCCAATTTTTATTTATGATTGAGGGCGTTTATTTGAAAAATTGAGGGGGAAACCTTCCTAATTACAAAAAATACTTGGCCTTTTTTTTTATTTAAAAATTTTGTTAACCTTTGAACTTTTCGTTCGTGATCTGAATTTTTTTTTTCAAATTTTAGATTCAAAGTTTTGGTACCATCCTTCTAGTCCTTTTTTCAAAAAACTAACCTTAAATGCTACCTACAAACACAACTCTCAAATATCGCCTTTGAGTGTCACTTTTAAATCACCCTGTATATGCACCATGAAAAAGCGCGGAGTTCAGGTGAAACGACTGGGACGAAGCGAACATTGGGGAGAAAAAAAAAAAAAAGTAGGTTGTAGCGAAGAGGAACCGTTATTTCGATCCATTTTTCCTTGAACTCAGTGAAAAATGCGAGGTCAAAAAAAAAACAGAGCCCTTTTGCCCACGCTGAAAAATGCTGGACTCGCGATGCTCTATTTCATGCTCCATTTTAGTTTGCCTCATTTGCGCCATTTTGTTTGTCAACAATATAATATAATTCGAAAATTTCTTAATGGTAAAGCAATAGAAAATCTTTTCAATAAAAAAAATCAAAAAAAAATATCTCGTGAATCTTTGGGTCAGCGAATTTTTGCTCAATTATTTCCCATCGATTGTCGCATTTTCGAAAATTTTGCAAAAAAAATTTTCACTTTTGCATCTGACGTTTGCATTTGAAAATTATTTCTCTTAAATTTATCTTCAATATTGTGTACTATTTTTTTTAAGAGGTAGATTACGGACTAAAAGAAATTTGTAAAAAGAATTTTTTTTGAAGAAATTTAATAAGCTTGTCGAGATTTTGAATATTTTTCGTGAATTATTTTAACAATATAATGTTCCGAAAATTACGAAATATTTTTTTTCCCAGTTCCAATTCGAGACGGAAAAATGATTACTTTTGAGAAATGTCGATACTATTGATCGTTACAGAAATATCTGTAAATTGTTAACAGCGAAGTAAAAAAAAAACAATGTTTGGCGATAAAAAGCTCCTAAACTTAGTTTCAAAACGAATTAAAAAAAATCCTGCAAAGATAGAAGAGTATAGAAAACTAAATATATCAATATATAAATATATAGTAATAGATAATATATTATAAATCATACTGTAAATATATAATAAAACATAATATATGGTATATGTATAACATATTGTATATCAAAATTTTTTAAATCTCAGTTTTAAAAAGAATTTGAAAAAATTCTGCAGATATCAAAGTATATAAAGAAGTAAACATAATCAATATATTGTATAAAATTATGTATGTTATATTATATACAAGATATTAAGCAATTAGATAACCTGACTAGGTTCGCCGTGTAGAGCGCATCGAGACAAAAAATTTCCTTTTTTTAAAAATTTTGTACGACAAAAATTGGCTGAGTTATCAATGTCTTTGAAGTTGACCAATGACGGCTAGAATCTAGGAGAAATACCGCTGGTGGGGGTTTTTACGCCACGCCCACCGTTACCCCCACTATGCGGCTCACCAGTAGCATTGCTCCCAGATTCTAACCGTCATTGGTCAGCTTAAAACATTAATAACTGAGCCAATTTATGTCGTATAACAATTTTAAAAAAAGCTAAATTTTCGTCTTGGCGCGCTCTACACGGTGAATCTAGTCAGGTTATCTAGTCATTATAATAAAATAAATATATCAATCGGAAAATGAAATAGGCATAATTTCCATCTCCCCAATACTTTGCCTTTTCTTGTGTTTCAATTTTATTTTTTATTCACAAAAAAAATAAAGAAATCCTTGTACTCTCAATTAAAACGAGCCGAGCCGTGGAAGCTCAGTATAAAAAAGCATCCCTCCCACACTTCCTACCCTCTCTCTGAATTGAGAAGCTTGATTCCCAAGATTCACTCGTACCCTCTCCCTCGCCCTCGCTCTTTCTCTCTCTCGCTACGGTCACAATTTAAAAAAATACACTGCGAGGCTTTTACATTTTCTTTCTTTCATTCAGATGCTTTTTTGCCGACCCCCTCCACCCTCTCCCCCGCCCCTCTTAATTTACGTGGTAACGAGATCGTTACGAGGGGAGGAAGGTAGTAGCCACCTCTTCGGCTTGGCCGAGGAAAAATTCAGCTTTCCGACGGCGCGAAAAGCTTCGCGACAGAGGCAAAAAAGAAAAAAAAAGTGGGGGCAAAAAAAAAACAAAAATTTCTTCAGCCATTCTGTGAGGGCATCCTGTGACGTTGCGCTCCGGAAGGGGAATTCCGCGAAAATATAAAAGTGGAGAAATGAAAGAAGGTAAAGAGGAACGAAAAAAAAAATAAAATAAAAAAAAACAAAGAGAGAGAAAATGAAAAAGGTTCGTCCGTGAGACGTTTAAAAGCACGACAAAGTTGCATTTAAAAAGCTAATTAACTTATCCAATTACCATCTTGCTTTGGTGGGTTTGTCCTCAGTGACAGTACGTCTCCGTTACCGAAGGCATTGAAAAAATTCGCGTGGTGTGCAAAAAACAGATAAAAAAGTTTTTTTTTTGAACAGATTTTTGTATTTACATAGTATGTAATATTATTATATATAATAATAACAACAACAACAACAACAACAACAACAACAACAACAACAACAACCACAACAACAACCACAACGACAACGACAACAACAACAACAACAACAACAACAACAACAACAACAACAACAACAACAACAACAACAACAACAACAACAACAACAACAACAACAACAACAACAACAACAACAACAACAACAACAACAACAACAACATCAACAACAACAACAACAACAACAACAACAACAACAACAACCACAACAACAACAACAACAACAACAACAACAAAAGAATAATAATGATGATAAATATATATGGGGCGTTTCATGCCAAATCGGACAGTTTGAAAAACTTTTTTTTAAATTCCTCAATTTCTTTTAATTTTTTAGTACCCCCAAATTACCTTTTCTGTTTTGAGATTTTTTCGATTACCTTCCAACAAAATTTTTCCAAAATTTTTGGTTTTTCATAGCTTTTTCAGAAAAAGATACAAAAAAAAATTCAACTATTTGTTTCAAACAAATTAAAGAATATAATTTTCAAAAAAAATTTTGGATCAATTTGGCATCGAAATTTTCGTTTTTTCCCAAAGAAAGATATATAACGGAACTTAGGGGGATGAAAAATGAATTGCAAGGGTGGATAAGACGCTGTAAAATTCTCAAAGCTTTGTCGGATTTTTGCCAGGAGCATCGCGAGTCTCTGGTACGCCCATCCACCCCCTCGCCCCCCCCCACCCCTATCCCCTACCCCTATCTTTTTCCACATGCAGGGCATATTTTTCTTGCGGGTTTTGCGCATAATGTTCATGCAAAATTTGCAACGCTCTAGACAGTCCAAAATCGTAGGCAAGGCATATGGGGTATTCCATGACGAATCGACTACTTTGGAAACCGGCCCCTTTCGATTTGGCTGAAATTTCGTTTACCTGTTCTACCAAATTGAAAACATTTTTAAGGAAATTTTCAAATTTTTTTAACCAACCCAAAAGAAAAAGCTTTTTTTTTTAAATGACTAAAACTTCTTTAATAATTGACTAATTGGGACCTTTTTTTGAAAATGTTCGTTTTTTAATGTACTTTGCGAAAAAAAATACATTTTGAGATATTAAAATCTATGAAATTTTCCACTTGTTCGAAAAAAATCATCAAGTGAAAAATTTCATGGATTCTAATATCTTAAAATATTTTTGTAGTTTTTTTTCGGAAAGTACATTTAAAAACAAAAATAAAAAAAAAACGTCCCAATTAGTCAATTGTTGAAGAAGTCATTAAAAAAAAAAAATCCTTTTGAGTTGGATAAAAAAATTTGAAAATTTCTTGAAAAATGTTTTTAATTGGGTAGAAAAGGAAAACCAAATTTCAGCCAAATCGAAAGGGGTCGGGTTTTAAAGTGGTCGATTTGACATGGAATACCTCATATATAAAGTATATGGTAAAATATATGCGGCCGGAAACCCCCACGTGAATTCAACCCTCCTCAGCTTCGATCATCTTTTGGGCTTGAACGACTTTGAAAGACCGCGAGAAACTGCGACCTGCATAATACGCGAAAATTCGGGTCTTCAGATGGGCGAGAAAAATTTTCATCCCCTCGCACAATGCGTGGAAAAATTTCACGAAAAATATGAAAAATCGTACATTTAAATTTATGTGCTATGAAATATCAGAGTAAATTTTAAAGATCAAATTTTTTCACACAGTGATATAAAACAAAAAATATATAAATATATAAAAGTAAAATATATAAAATATTATTTTGAAAACTATTTTTCTCGTTATTTAAGAAAATTTCAATCGAATTATTTTTTTAAGAAAATTTGTTCCAACCTGGAATTTTTTTGTTGTTTATTCTTGGCATCTCCAGCAAAAATATTTGAAATTCATTAGAAATTCTGTTCGATCCTAAAAAAATAAAAAGATCTATTTCAAAGGTGCAAAATATGATTTCAAAATAAATTCAGTTTTTCATTAAGTGATATTTTTCATTTCAATTTCGATTTTCAAATTCAGATTTTCTCAAAATTTTTGTAGTTACAATTGTTTGTATTTTAATTGTATAATGTTTGTGCATTTATTCCTTGAACGATTTTGATTTTTTTTCGAGCATACAGAACAGTTTTGAAAATATTTTTTTTTATCAACGTGAATTTACAGGCAAGATTTTCTGGATTATTTTAAATTGAAATATTGAAAATCGTTGAATCGGTGTGGAAGAATATTTGTGAGTTTTTTTTCCAAATAATTTATAAATTATCAGGGGTACACTAAATATCGTTGAAATGAAAAAAAATCATACTATTTGCATACTATTTTCTTAAGCAATTTTCATTGAAAAAAATTTCCATTCAGTGTCGAAAAATATTTTCAGGCTTTTTTCATGTTCCAAAAATAATAAATAATTTATTAAGGATGCACCATGTGTCAATGAATAATATTAATAAACAATATTTTTGATTTTTTAAAAGCTTTTAAAGAAATTCTTCAAGTCATTTTAAATTGAATTATTGAAAAATTTAAGCAATTTAAATTCTTCGAAGGAAATTTTTGATTGAAAAAAAGTTTCAACCGGTGCCAAAAAATATTTTTACGCTTTTTTCATGTTCCAAGAATAACAAATAATTTATAAGGGATTCACCAAGTGTAAGCAAAGTCTTAAAAAAACGCATAATATTAATGAACTATTTTTTGTGAGATTTTTTATATTTTCAAAGAAATTCTTCGAGACATTTAAAACTGATGATTGGAAAAAAAAAGTTTTAAAACAATTTTAATACAATTTCAAAGAAAATTTTGAAAAAATATTTAAACAAAATTAAAAAAAAAAAATGCAAACAAGATTTTTAACAAAAATTCAAACAAAATTTCAAACAAAATTTCAAACAAAATTTCAAACAAACTTTCAAACAAAATTTCAAACATAATTTCAAACAAAGTTTCAAACAAAGTTTCAAACAAAATTTCAAACAAAATTTCAAACATAATTTCAAACAAAGTTTCAAACAAAATTTCAAACAAAATTTCAAACAAAATTCCAAACAAAATTTCAAACAAAATTCCAAACAAAATTTCAAACAAAATTTCAAACACAATTTCAAACAAAATTAAAAAAAAAACTTTTTCTCCTAAAAAAACCGGGAATTATTATAAGGATGCTCGAAATGTTGGATAGACTTTTTTTCTTCTCCAGCCCAGAAAACAAAATTTCAAACAAAATTTCAACCCCAATTTCAACCAAAATTTCAAACAAAATTTCAAACAAAATTCCAAACAAAATTTAAAACAAAATTTAAAACAAAATTTAAAACAAAATTTAAAAAAAAAATTGAAACAAAATTTCAAACAGAATTTCTAACAAAATTTCAAACAAAATTTCAAATAAAATTTCAAACAAAATTTCAAACTAAATTAAAAAAAAAAAACGTTTTCTCCTAAAAAAACCGGGAATTATTATGAGGATGCTCGAAATGTTGGATAGACTTTTTTTCTTCTCCAGCCCAGAAACAAAATTTCAAACAAAATTTCAAACAAAATTTCAACCCCAATTTCAACCAAAATTTCAACCGAAATTTCAAACAAAATTTCAAACAAAATTCCAAACAAAATTTCAAACAAAATTTCAAACAAAATTTCAAACAAAATTTCATACAAAATTTCAAACAAAATGTCAAACAAAATTTCAAACAAAATTTCAAACAAAATTTCAAACAAAATTTCAAACAAAATTTCATACAAAATTTCAAACAAAATGTCAAACAAAATTTCAAACAAAATTTCAAACAAAATTTCAAAAAAAAACTTTTTCTTATAAAAAAATTGGGAATTATTATAAGGATGCACGAAATGTTGGATAGACTTTTTTTTCTTCTTCAGCCCAGACACTCGGTACAATCGCCACGTGCTGCGAGCATTATCCTAGCATGGGTTAATCTCCCTTTCTCCTCGAGAGCTTTCTACCTCCGATTTCGCACAAATTGCCGTAATGCACGAGCGCTCTCGCGCGCGCACTTGAAGCAAATTGCCTCCTCGGAGCGTACGATAGCGTTTCATAGTCCCGAATGATTATTCCGGCCGAGTGCATCTGCCTCGGGTCTTCATAATGATTCAAGAAAACGCGGAGAAGGGCTCCGAACTTAAGACCCGCTTATTCACCATAGAAACGTTTCCTACAATGAGTCATTGTGGAATCTTCATATCATAATTATTGCGAGATCGAAAGAAAAATTTTCAATGTAATGTGGGTTTGAAAAAAAAAAAAATTCCGTGCCAAAGAAATTTTGCCATTTTGTAATTTTTTTCATAATTTATATTATATTATATGACGTATGATTTTTTAACATGTTCATTGCGTTTTTTTAAAACGAATTTTAGCCTAAAAATTATTTTTATTCGCATGGCAAAATTCTCAACTATTAACTGTGAAATAGTTGTGACCATTGTAAGATAATTTTACCAACTATGAAATAATTGCGTCAGAAGTAAAATAGTAGCTTCAACTGAATCAAAATTGTATTTAATACTCGTACAATTACATTGACTATACAATAACTACGTTAACTATGACATAGTTGCACCAATCGTAAACTTTGTGGAATGTGGAATGGATGCGTAAACGTGGAATGGACGCGTAAGCGATAGAATAGTTGCGGCAGCTGTAAAATATTCACTTCGACTATAACATAGTTGCGTCAACTTGAAGTATGCGCCCAAATCGTGAAATAGTTGGAACAATCGTAAAATAGTTGATGCAATTACTATAAAATATTCACTTCAACTATGCTTAATATTTGTGTTCACTGTATCATAGACAATCCATTTACAGAATGGTTGCGTTGAATGAATTTTTTTTGCGACAACTATGAAATAGTTGCAACAACTATAACGTATTTGTGATAACCCCAAAATTCCCGTATCAAGTAATTTCCGGTGTCTTAACTGTAAAATATATATTTAATCACATTCTATATTGACAACACTATTCCCTCAACTATAAAATCATTTTATCAATTAGGTAACTTCATTTCACATTTTAATTATTCACATTATTATTATTATTATTGTTAAGAAGGATGGAGCTGGAAGAAAAAAAATGAAGGATCTTTTAATTGACGGTATTGAAAATAGTTGCGACAGCTGTAAAATATTCACTTCAACTATAACATAGTTGCGTCAATTTGAAGTATGCGCCTAAACCGAGAAATAGTTGGAACAATCGTTAGATAGTTGATACAATTATAAAATATTCACTTAAACTATACCAGATATTTGTGTGTAACATAGACAAGTAATTTACAGAATACTTGCGTTAAATGAAATTTTTTTGCGACAACTATGAAATAGTTGCAACAACTATAACTTATTTGTAATAACCCTAAAATTCCCGTATCAAGTAATTTTCGACGTCTTAACTGTAAAATATGTATTTAATCACATTTTGTATTGATAACACTATTCCCTTAACTATAAAAAGATTTTATCAACTAGGTAACTTTGTTTAACATTTTAATTATTCACATTATTATTATTAAGGACGATGGAACTGAAAGAAAAAAAATTAAGGATCTTTTAATTGACGGTATTGAAAATAGTTGCGACAGCTGTAAAATATTCACTTCAACTATAACATAGTTGCGTCAACTTGAAGTATGCGCCTAAACCGTGCAATAGTTGAAACAATCGTTAGATAGTTGATACAATTATAAAATATTCACTCAAACTATGCTAGATATTTGTATCCACTGTAACATAGACAAGTAATTTACAGAATAGTTGCGTTAAGTGAAAATTTTTTGTGACAACTATGAACAACTATAACGTATTTGTGATAACCCCAAAATTCCCGTATCAAGTAATTTTCGATGTCTTAACTGTAAAATAAAATATTGACAACACTATTCCCTCAACTATAAAAACATTTTATCAACCAGGTAACTTTGTTTCACATTTTAATCATTCACATTATTATTATTAAGAACGATGGAACTGGAAGAAAAAAAATTAAGGGTCTTTTAATTGACGGTTTTTTTTCTAGGTAGAATGTTCCGAGAACAAGAATAAAATTAATAAATAAAATAATGTTACAAAATATATCAATATTTCATTGATAAAATATTTGTTTACAAATAAAATATATTAAAAATGATCAATCCAGGTCCTAAACATTGGAATATCGCGCTGAAGCGCTCAAAGAACAAGCCTTCGTATACGCCATCTGACGGTGGCGTCCCGCGGCAGTCTTGATAGTGGCGCCCTCGTGCGACGGCGTCATGTACCAGAGACAGATTCTCACCGATACGAGCGGGGGAAAAATCCTGCACGTAGATTAAACGTACGTGGATCGAATACGATGTCTCCTGTATGCTTTTTTTTTATTGTTTATTTTTTTTCTCTCGATATAAAAGTTATGCTAACTGCCGGATCCTCTCAAGTAAGAAGAAGCTCTCGTGGCGAGTTGCCAGCAGATGTGAGAGACTCGTGTTTAAACGGGCTTTGAAGGAACGAGAAAGAGAAAGGGATAAAAAAAAAAGTCTCTTTTGCAAGCTGTCGAAGGTGGGATATGGCAATGTCTGGCTGCTACTGGCTCTCTTCCGGTTCTCTCTCTCTCTCTCTCTCTCTCTCTCTCTTCCGTCTACCTTTACCTCCTTACACACCGAGTTCTTTGCTTTCCTTTCACTCAAGAGTAAATGGCGAAGCGTTCAAAGAGGGAAAAAAAATTCAAATTCCGTCCGCGTTTCTTTTTCGTTTCTCTCTCTCTCTCTTCTTCGCTATTCCTCTCTGTATGTGCATGCATTGGGATATGGGATATTCCACGTCAAACGGACCATTAATCCGTTCAGTGTCACCATAAAAATGATTCGTAAATTTTTACCCATAAAAATATGAAAAAATTAAATATTGTTGACAAAATATAAAAATAAATTGTTCAAATGTGCAATGTCAAAAAATATCGCAGACGTAACAAAATTAATTTTACAATGTGCTTTCAATATTTTCCATGTACAACAAAAAATATGTTTGAAGAGAATTGATAATGGAAAAAAATGTACCAAAGAGCTTTTTGAAAAATTTGGTTTCGAGTTTTTTTTTCGGTGCCAAAAATGTTCGATGATCATTTTCCAAATTTATATTTAACCAAAATATGTCAAGTCAAGTCTGAAAAACGTTATCGTTTCTGTGGAAGCGATGAGAAAATTTCATAAAAATTAATTTTCATTGACATTAAAAATAGGGTGGTCCATTTGACATGGAATGGTCGGTATAATCGTTTACCATATGCAGAGTGCAGCATCCCCGGGCCAACATCTCCGTTTCTCACGTTGACGTTTCCTCCTATTTTTTTTTCTAATTCTACTACCCCTGTTTCGGGCTTGTTTGGAACGAGGGAGGGATGAAATTTTCGCGGAAAAATGGTAACGTTTGCCGGACTTGGAAAACATATTTGCACGTCAGCCAGTGACAAGGATATTCGGGTCCGAGTATTTTCGCTGCTTACACTTTTCTCACTTTTTTTTTCGTTCACTTAACAGACCGCCCCATTTGATTTTAAGGATGCCTATGGGTCATTCCATGTCAAATCGTACACTTTTGAACCCGACCCCTTCCGATTTGGCTGAATTTTTTTTTTCCTCTTCTGCCCCATTAAAAACATTTTTCAGGAAATTTTCAAATTTTTTTACACAACCCAAAAAAAAATTTTTTTTTTTCAAACACCGAGAAATAACTAAATATTCAGGCAGTGAATCACAAAACCCCGAGACACTTATTGAGTCAATTAAAATGAAGAATCAGATGACTCACCGATTCTTTTATCGAGTTAATATTTTCAAGGTTATCCAGAGGTCAACGTCTTTGTTTTTAGCAAAAACTTGCACCGATCAAATCGAAAGAAATTTTTGTCAAAAGTTGTATATTTCCTTACATATAAAACGGTGCTGGTGTCGTATACATAGTTTTCCATTAAAAAAAAACTTAACCTTGATATAACCTTGAAAACGTTCCGTCAATGGAAAAGTAAAGAAATCATTCGATTCTTCATTTCAATCGACTTGATCAATCACAACCACATTTTTTTTTTGCAATTTTATTAATTATGAAATATAGTTGTAAGGTTATTCAACCAACTATGAAAAGATTGCGTTCGAAATAAAATAGTAGCCTTAATTAAATTAAAAATGTATTCAATATTCGTATATTTGCATTGACTACCCAATAATTGCGTTAACTATGACATAGTTGCACCAATTCTAAACTTTTTGCCGCAACTGTGAAATAGACGCGTGAAAAATAGCATAGTTGCGGCAGCTGTAAAGTATTCACTTCAACTATAACATAGTTGCGTCAACTTAAAGTATGCGTCTCAATCGTAGAATAGTTGGGACAATCGTGAAATAATTGATACGATTAAAAAATATTCACTTCAACTATGCAAAATACTTGTGTCGACTGTAACATAGTCAAATCATTTACAGAATAGTTGCGTCGAATGAAACTTTTTTTGCCACAACTATGAAATAGTTGCAACAACTATAAGGTATTTGTGATAGTCGTGAAATTTTTGTATCAAGAAATTTTTTGTGCCTTGACTGTAAAATATGTATTTAATCACATTTTGTTTTGATAACACAATTCCCTCAACTATAAAATCATTTCATTAACTAGGCAATTTTATTTCACATTTTTATTATTATTATTATTATTATTATTATTATTATTATTATTATTATTATTATTATTATTATTATTATTATTATTATTATTATTATTATTATTATTATTATTATTATTATTATTATTATTATTATTATTATTATTATTATTATTATTATTATTATTATTATTATTATTATTATTATTATTATTATTATTATTATTATTATTATTATTATTATTATTATTATTATTATTATTATTATTATTATTATTATTATTATTATTATTATTTGGGTTTGTGGAAGTAATTATGATAATTGAAAATTAATTATCAGACTCTCGACCAAATTTCACTTCGTAAATTGGGATTAATTACTAATTTCGGTGAACCAACGTTCAAACAAATATTTTCGATGAAGCAGCCCGGCATTATTTGAACGCTATCCAAATATGCGGGTATAGACGAATTTTAATAAAAAAAAAAAAAAAAAAAAAAACACAAACAATTTTCCTGCGGTTGACGAACGTACAAAATTCACAAAATCGACGATGAGGGAAGTTCAATATCCGTTTTAAAATAAACAATCACGAGAATCAATGGAAATGATTGAATGACAAATACTAATGATTGAGAATATAATTCGAGGGAAATTATTCGAACGTTGTCAAACATTTATCAAGTTTCACAGATTTTATTGGTGCAGTACAAAGTGATTTTCAAAATCATCTCATCCTGATTTAGCGTTCCCGTAGTAAAAAACTCCATTGAATCGCCAATGGCAACCAATGGTTGCCTCCATTGGACAATGGGGTTCCCCATTCATTGCCTCCATTGGACAATGAATGGGGACCCATTGAGTTTTCCGCATTTTTCAATGGCGTATAGGAACGACCATTGATCAGTGAATGGATATCCATTGAAAAGTCACCATTGCCCAATGACGTCCATTGGACAGCAAATGCGGATGAATCGAATGATCATCATTACTCAATGATGCTCATTGGAAAGCCAATGCGGATGTATCGAGCGATCAGCATTGCCCAATGATGCTCATTGGAAAGCCAATGCGGATGTATCGAGCGATCAGCATTGCCCAATGGTTTCCTTGGGAAGGTAAATGCTGATGAACGAAATGATCCGCTTTACCCAATGATGTCCATTGGAAAGTCAATGCGGATGAACTGAAAGATCAGCATATCCCACAGATGTTCATTGGAACCCAAATGCGACTAACGATGAAATGATCAGCATTTACCAAGGATACCCATTGAATAATAAGTAACTACGAATTATACAATGATCAACATTCATCAATAATGTCACTTCATTGATGACTGATCGAATGATGAGCAGCATTCGTTAACGATGCTGCAATTCATATTCGAGGTTCAATGCTGAACAATTGAACCCATCGATCGATGAGACCCGTAGTAAAAAACTCCATTCGTCGCCATTGAAAAATCTCCATTCATTCCCCATTGCCAAAATAACCAACGGAGATGAATGCTGAATTGCCTAAGGGGATTTTCGCCATTGAATTCCCCATTTGAAATCGAATGAGGATTTTCCAATGAGGATTGACTTCTCCATTTGAAACGGAATGGGGATTATCCTATAGGAATTCAATGAAGAAAATCCCCATAGGCAATTCGGCATTCATCTCCATTGGTTTTTGTAGGCAATGGGGAATGAATGGCGATAATCAATTGAGATTCTTTCATATAGTAAAAAACTCCATTCGTCACCATTGAAAAATCGCCATTCATTCCCCATTGCCAAAATAACCAATGGAGATGAATGTCGAATTGCCCCAAGGACATTTTCGCCATTGAATTCCCCATTTGAAATCGAATAGGGATTTTCCAATGAGGATTGACTTCCCCATTTCAAACGGAATAGGGATTATCCCATGGGCATCAGTCGGCAAGAACTCCTTGCATGGATTTTTTGGACACCGACTTCTGCTAATATTCCGTGCTCACAATCGTCTAGATAAGCATACTCTTCGCATAATCCGTATGGGAGTTCAGCGGGTTGCCGTCCTGCGACATCTCGCGCCAAGTCTCGGAACTAACGCGACGCGGTTTCCAATGGACATCTTTGGGTAATGCTGATCATTCAGTTCATCCGCATTTACTTCCCAATGGACATCATTGAGTAAAGCTGATCACTTCGTTCATCAGCATTTGCCTTCCAATGGACACCATTGGGCAATGCTGATGGCTCGGTCCATCAGCATTTGCTTTCCAATGGGCATCATTGAGTAATGGTGATCATTCGGTTCATCCGCATTTGCTGTCCAATGGACGTCATTGGGCAAGGGTGACTTTTCAATGGATATCCATTCACTGATCAATGGTCGTTCCTACACGCCATTGAAAAATGCGGAAATCTCAATGGGTCCCCATTCATTGTCCAATGGAGTCGTATGAGGACCATTGGTTGCCATTGGCGATTCAATGGAGTTTTTTACTACGGGGAATTTTTCCGAATGCGAATTTCTCAAACGGCGGTGAATTAATAAAATTATGTAAGAGTAGATGTCGCTGATTCTCATATATGAACCAAATATTTTCTTCAATTGCAATAAATGCTGATGATTATATCGATGGTCAATTAATATTAGCATAAGCTCGGAAATTATTCGAGAGTAATTTAAAAAAAAAATATTACAAACTGCTCATCAAGTACGCGTACGTTTGGGACAAATGATTTTTAAAACCGTTCATTTTTAACATATACACATAATTTTATCAGTCCTTCTCAACCCGATTTGTGAGAGGAGAAACGTATATACTTTCATTATCAATCGTCATCTGAATACACTTACAATCTATTTTCTCAATTCTGAGCTTCAATAATTTCTATTAAATGTAATAATATATATAATGCGTATATAATTATTGGTCGTTATGCTAATATTAGCATTATGATTAACCTTACTTACTGATAACTTACATAATTTGATTATTTAATGCGTAATTCCATGTATATATAGCAATCATATGAAAGAATCTCCATTGATGATCCCATTTATTCCCCATTGCCCACAAAAACCAATGGAGGTGAATGGCGAATTAACGAGGTAAATTGTCTCCATTGAATCCCCATGGGATAATCCCCATTCCGTTTCAAATGGGGAATTCAATGGCGAAAATGTCCTTAGAAAATTCGGCATTCATATCCATTGGTTTTGTGGGCAATGGGGAATGAGTGGCGAACAGCAATGGAGATTCTTTCGTATAGTAAAAACTCCATTCATCGCCATTGAAAAATCCTCATTCATTCCCCATTGCCAAAATAACCAATGGGGATGAATGCCGAATTGCCTAAGGAGATTGTCTCCATTGAATCCCCATTAGATAATCCCCATTCCGTTTCAAATGGGGAATTCAATGGCGAAAATCCCCTTAGGCAATTCGGCATTCATCTCCATTGGTTATTTTGGCAATGGGGAATGAATGGGGATTTTTCAATGGCGACGAATGGAGTTTTTTACTACGGGATTACCTCGATCGAATAATAAATAAATTTGATAAATAATTAATTAATAAATTTAATTAAATTAATTGACTTAATTTAATTTAATTTAGACAAATTTAATTCAATAAATTCATTTAATCTAATAAATTAAAATTAAATTAATTAAAATCAAAATTAATTTAATTAAATTTAATAATTTAATTTAGACAAATTTAATTCAATAAATTCATTTAATCTAATAAATTAGAATTAAATCAATCAAAATTAATTCAATTTAATTTAATAAATTTTCTTTCTTTGAAATTCTTTCTCTCCCCTTGAAATTTCTCCGTTTTTCTTTTAAGACTCTGACTGGCGCAAAAAAAAAAATTCAAAATTGAAGTACGATTTCCAGCTGTATCTGCATTTTGCATATGGCAAAGCTCTGCTGAGTCTGTCGACGAATGGAAATTTTGAAACCGAGAGAATGAAATTCCAAGTGCAGGAAAAATAGTCCATGAGAGTGAGAGAGACAGATAGAGTCTGTGCAGGATTATAGGGGAGTCTTTGGGAGTGTAAGAGCGAGTGAGAAGTCTCGTCGCGGCAGTAGTAGATTCTCTCATAGGTCGTACAATTTTACAACCCCTCGACGGAGCGATGTTCGCCCTCTCGTCGTCGTCGACGACGACGTACTGGTCTCTGGTGTGCGCGACCAAAGTATATTGCCGAGAGGTCTTTGTCGTCGATATTACGGCAGATTTACATCTCTACCGGTTAAAACTCTCCCGTGAATCAACTCCAATAAAAAAAAGTCTTGCTGATACATCTTTACAATTTTTAAACTCTACCAAATGTAAAAAAACGGTCTCTACAAGAAAATGGCACTTTTTCATCTCTACCGGTTAAAACTCTCCCGTGAATCAACTCCAATAAAAAAAAGTCTTGCTGATACATCTTTACAGTTTTTAAACTCTACCAAATGTAAAAAAACAGTCTCTACAAGAAAATGGCACTTTTTCATCTCTACCGGTTAAAACTCTCCCGTGAATCAACTCCAAAAAGAAATACTATTGCCGGTACATCACTACAATTTTAAAATTGTACAAAATTTCAAAAACAGTCTCTACAAAAAAATGGCACTTTTTCATCTCTACCGGTTGACACTCTCCCGTGAATCAACTCCAATAAAAAAAGTCTTGCTGATACATCTTTACAGTTTTTAAACTCTACCAAATGTAAAAAAACAGTCTCTACAAGAAAATGGCACTTTTTCATCTCTACCGGTTAAAACTCCCATGAATCAATTCCAACAAAAAAACAAGTCTCCGCCGTACAACTCTACCGTTTTAAAACTCTACCAAATGTAAAAAAAACAGTCTCTACATGAAAATGGCACGTTTTCATCTCTACCGGTTAAAACTCTTCCATGAATCAACTCCAACGGAAAACACTCTTGCCGGTACATCTCTACAATTTTAAAACTGTACCAAATGTAAAAAACAGTATCTACAAGAAAATGGCACTTTTTCATCTCTACCGGTTGCAACTCTTCCATGAATCAACTCCAGCAAAAAATAGTCTTGCCGGTACATCTCTACAATTTTGAAACTCTGCCAAATGTAAAAGACAGTCTCTACAAGAAAATTGCACTTTTCCATCTCTACCGGTTGAAACTCTCCAGTGAATCAACTCCAACAAAAAATGATCTTGCTGGTACATCTTTACAGTTTTTAAGCTCTACCAAATGTAAAAAAACAGTCTCTACAAGAAAATGGCACTTTTTCATCTCTACCGGTTAAAACTCTCCCGTGAATCAACTCCAAAGAGAAATACTATTGCCGGTACATTACTACAATTTTAAAATTGTACAAAATTTCAAAAACAGTCTCTACAAAAAAATGGCACTTTTTCATCTCTACCGGTTGACACTCTCCCGTGAATCAACTCCAATAAAAAAAAGTCTTGCTGATACATCTTTACAGTTTTTAAACTCTACCAAATGTAAAAAAACAGTCTCTACAAGAAAATGGCACTTTTTCATCTCTACCGGTTAAAACTCCCATGAATCAATTCCAACAAAAACACAAGTCTCCGCCGTACAACTCTACCGTTTTAAAACTCTACCAAATGTAAAAAAAACAGTCTCTACATGAAAATGGCACGTTTTCATCTCTACCGGTTAAAACTCTTCCATGAATC
Source organism: Alloplasta piceator (assembly GCA_946863875.1). NCBI lineage: Eukaryota > Metazoa > Arthropoda > Insecta > Hymenoptera > Ichneumonidae > Alloplasta > Alloplasta piceator. Next base: position 34,225,815 of record OX333079.1, on the reverse strand, counting down.
AACTCCAACGGAAAACACTCTTGCCGGTACATCTCTACAATTTAAAAACTGTACCAAATGTAAAAAACAGTATCTACAAGAAAATGGCACTTTTTCATCTCTACCGGTTGCAACTCTTCCATGAATCAACTCCAGCAAAAAATAGTCTTGCCGGTACATCTCTACAATTTTGAAACTCTGCCAAATGTAAAAGACAGTCTCTACAAGAAAATTGCACTTTTCCATCTCTACCGGTTGAAACTCTCCAGTGAATCAACTCCAACAAAAAATGATCTTGCTGGTATATCTTTACAGTTTTTAAGCTCTACCAAATGTAAAAAAACAGTCTCTACAAGAAAATGGCACTTTTTCATCTCTACCGGTTAAAACTCTCCCGTGAATCAACTCCAAAAAGAAATACTATTGCCGGTACATTACTACAATTTTAAAATTTTACAAAATGTCAAAAACAGTCTCTACAAAAAAATGGCACTTTTTCATCTCTACCGGTTGACACTCTCCCGTGAATCAACTCCAACAAAAAATGATCTTGCTGGTACATCTTTACAGTTTTTAAGCTCTACCAAATGTAAAAAAACAGTCTCTACAAGAAAATGGCACTTTTTCATCTCTACCGGTTAAAACTCTACCGTGAATCAACTCCAAAAAGAAATACTATTGCCGGTACATCTCTACAATTTTAAAATTGTACAAAATTTTAAAAACAGTCTCTACAAAAAAAATGGCACTTTTTCATCTCTACCGGTTGAAACTCTCCCATGAATCAACTCCAACAAAAAAAAAGTCTTGCCGGTACATCTCTACAGTTTTTAAACTCTACCAAATGTAAAAAAAAACTGTCTCTACAAGAAAATGGCACTTTTTAATCTCTACCGGTTAAAACTCTCCCATGAATCGACTCCAACAAACAAAGTCTCCCCCGTACATCTCGACCGTGTTAAAACTCTACCAAATGTGAAAAAACAGTCTCTACGAGGAAATGGCACTTTTTTGTCTCTACCGGTTGAAACTCTCCTCTGTATCAACTCCGACAAAAAAGTCTCGCCGGTACATCTCTACAGTTTTTAAACTCTACCAAATGTACGAAAACAGTCTCTACAAGAAGATGGCATTTTTTCATCTCTACCGGTTGAAACTCTCCCGTGAGTCAACTCCAAAAAGAAATACTATTGCCGGTACATCTCTACAGTTTTTAAACTCTACCAAATGTAAAAAAAACACAGTGTTTACATGAAAATGTCACTTTTTCATCTCTACCGATTAAAACTCTCGTGAATCAATTCCAACAAAAAAAGTCTCACCCGTACATCTCTACCGTTTTTAAACTCTACCAAATGTAAAAAAACAGTTTCTACGAGAAAATAGCACTTTTTCATCTCTACCGGCTGCAACTCTCCTATGTTTCAACTCCAACAAAAAAAGCCTTGCCGGTAAATCTCTGCAGTTTTTAAACTTTAGCAAATGTAAAAAAACAGTCTCCACAAGAAAATGGCACTTTTTCGTCTCTACCGGTTAAAACTCTCCCATGAATCAACTTTAACAAAAAACACTCTTGCCGGTACATCTCTACAATTTTAAAACTCTACCAAATGTAAAAAAAGTCTCGACAAGAAAATGGTACTTTTCCATCTCTACCGGTTAAAACTCTCCCGTGAATCAACTCTAACAAAAAACACTCCTGCCGGTACATCTCTACAATCTTGAAACTCTACCAAATGTAAAAAAACAGTCTCTACAAGAAAATGGCACTATTTCATCTCTACCGGTTGAAACTCTCCGATGAATCAACTCCAACAAAAAAAAGTCTTGCCCGAACATATCTACTGTTTTACAACTACCAAATGTAAAAAAACAATATTTACACGAAAAATGACACTTTATCATCTCTACCGGTTGAAACTCTCCCGTCAAATAACTCCAACGAAAAACTACCCTGCCGGTACATCTCTACCATTTTGAAACTCAACCGAACATAAGAAACATCTCTACAAGACAACAACACTTTTTCATCTCTACCGGTTACAACTCTTCCATCGGACATCTTTACCAAAATAAAAATAAAAAAGCAAGTTCTCTTTGATATTCATTATTATTTGGGGGAGTTTTCAAATGATATACATTTATCGGTAGAGTTTTTATTTTTGCGGAATCGTTCGTCGGTGAAGTTGCAACCGGTAGAGATGCAAATGTGGCATTTTCTCTCTCTCTCTCTCTCTCTCTCTCTCTCTCTCTCTCTCTCTCTCTCTCTCTCTCTCTCTCTCTCTCTCTCTCTCTCTCTCTCTCTCTCTCTCTCTCTCTCTCTCTCTCTCTCTCTCTCTCTCTCTTTCTTCTTTGCCTCTTTGCTTTTCTATACTGGGCTCTGCTGGAAACGACATGGATGGTCACTCCTGGGCTCTCTCTAACGCGAACGCCGCGCCCAAAAGTGTAACAGACTTAACGTTACGAATTTTCTGCACTTTTTGCGATTCCCCAGATCCTACTTTTCTGAAAGTCCAGAGAGCTCAGAGCTGCTGGAGGACCACGAAACGACTGAGTTGGCGAAAAACCAAAAAAAAAAAAACCCTCGTCGAGGAGACTTTTCTGTCCGTGACTTTTTATTTTTGATTCTCGTAAAATTGGGGATTATCCTTGCATAAGTCGTAAAAAAAAATATTACAATGTAACGTGTGGTTTTAATCAATTTTTTTTATTTAAAAAAAAAAATTATAGAATCAAAGAATAACAAAAAAAAACGAAAAAAAAAAATTTCCTTCGTTTTTTTTCTTGTCACACTTCACTCTCATGATAAGGGAATTGGTAAATTGACTCGCAAAACACGAGATTAACGGTTGAAATATCTATGTAAAAAAAGGGCTTGAAATATGTATGTATAAAAAAAAAATTGTAGAATCAAAAACAAAAAAACGAAAAATTAAAAAAAAATGTTTTTTTCCCTTCGTTTTTTTTTTCTTATCACAGTTCACTCTCATGATAAGGGAATTGGTACATTGACTCGCAAAAAACGAGAATAAGGGTTGAAATATCTATGTAAAAAAAGGGCTTGAAATATCTATGAATAAAAAAAAATTGTAGAATCAAAAACAAAAAACGAAAAATAAAAAAAAAATGTTTTTCTCCCTTCGTTTTTTTTTTCTTATCACAGTTCACTCTCATGATAAGGGAATTGGTAAATTGACTCGCAAAAAACGAGATTAAGGGTTGAAATATCTATGTAAAAAAAGGGCTTGAAATATTTATGTATAAAAAAAATTATAGAATCAAAAACAAAAAAACGAAAAATTAAAAAAAAAAAATTTTCCCTTCTTTTTTTTTCTTATCACAGTTCACTCTCATGATAAGGGAATTGATAAATTGACTTGCAAAAAACGAGATTAAGGGTTGAAATATCTATATAAAAAAAAAAGGCTTGGAATATCTATGTATAAAAAAAAATTGTAGAATCAAAAACAAAAAATTTAAAAAAAAATGTTTTTTTCCCTTCTTTTTTTTTCTTATCACAGTTCACTCTCATGATAAGGGAATTGATAAATTGACTTGCAAAAAACGAGATTAAGGGTTGAAATATCTATATAAAAAAAAAGGCTTGGAATATCATGTATAAAAAAAAATTGTAGAATCAAAAGCAAAAAAACGAAAAATTAAAAAAAAATATTTTTTTTCCTTTGTTTTTTTTTTCTTATCACAGTTCACTCGCAAGATAAATGAATTGGTAAATTGACTTGCAATAAACGAGATTACTCAAGGGTTGAAATATCTATGCTCGTCCATCATCTCGAAGATAAATGAGAGAGGGGAAAGAAAATGTGACAGGATGATAAAAATAAAAAAATTCTTTTCTAATCTAACGTCTCGTTTTTCCATTGCTTATCTCCGGTGGATAGTTTTATATATACGCCACTGTATACATATGTAACAGGGTAAATATTAGGGGACACTATAGGGATGATTTGTATGTGGGTCGTTCCATGTCAAATTGACCAATGGTTGGAATCGAATCCTTTCAATTTCGATAAAATTTGGTCAGAATTTTTCTTTTATCATAAAACGAAATTCTACTAAAGGAAAAAAATTGAAATTTTTTTTTCGAAAATTCAAAATTTCACTATTTTTTAAAATTTTTCAAGTTTATTTTTTGATTATCTCGAAAACTATCATAGTTACGAAAAAATAGTTTTGGATTTGTTTTAAGGAGTATATTTAGGGTTACGAAAAAAAATATATTCCGAAAAACAATTTGAAAAATGATGAATTTTGAATTTTCAAAAACCGTGAAAATCCGCGATCAACATTCAATTTTTGATTTAATTTTTTTCTACAGAATACTTTGTGCCGATCTTAAGAGATCCTGAAATGTTCAGAATTGCGTTTTTTTTTCGAAAATATGAATTTTTTAATTTTGATTCAAAAAATGTTTTTTCTTCACCTCTATGTTAATTTTTACTGCTCAAAATTCTAAAATTACATGATTGCTCAACTTTACTTAACTTGGAGGTAGAAAAAAATTTTTTTTACCAAAATTAAAAAATTCATATTTTTGAAAAAAAAAACACAATTCTGAAAATTTCAGGATCTCTTAAGATCAGTACAATGTATTATATTTTTAAAATAATGAACCAAAAATTTAATGTTGATCGTGAATTTTCACGATTTTTTAAAATAAAAAATTCTCAAAATTCATCATTTTTCGAAAAAAAAATTCGGAATATTTTTTGTTTCGTAGCCCCAAGCATACTCTTCAAGTCATACTCAGAACGATTTGCCCAACTTTGATAGTTTTCGAGATATTCAAAAAATAAGCTTGAGAAATTGAAAAAATTGTGAAGTTTTGAATTTTCCACAACGTCCGAAATTTTTTTTTTTTATTTTTTTCTTTCGGTACTTTGTTTTATGATAAAATGAAACTTCTGACCAAATTTCATCGAAATTGAAATTCTTCGTTTCCAACTATTGCTCGATTTAACAAGGAACGACCCATGTACATGTATAATACATGTATATTTAAGATATGAGGGGCTCTGGCGTACGTCTTTTCCGATTCTATTAGTTCGTCGCACGCAAGACCAGAAGGCAGAGCCCTCAATCTGGCACGTCCGCGTGTTCGATGACCTACACCACTATCGGAGGCAAAAGCCCCTCTTTGCAGCCGTTCTCTGTCTCTCCTTCTCTTCATCCCTCTCGGCGAACACTTTTGCCCTCGCGCTCAAGACAGCCCCCTCGCTTTTTCGAGCTGCCCTTTATTTCGATCCCAGAGACTTCCGAGCACTTTTGTCTGGGCCGGAAGTCGATTATCAAGACTTTCAACGGATCACCCGCGAATGTATTACATCGAGAAGCCAAAAATGTGGTGTTTTGTGTACGCCGGAATATAAAGGGTTGTTTATGGCACTTGCGCCAAAGTGAAGGGGATATTCCAGCGGAAAAATTAAACACTTCAAGAACCTCTTTACTTCGCGTTGATTGCAACTCTAACTTCTTTACACGGTCTTACATGTCGATACATGTTCTCACATGCCGATAGATGTTCTTACATGTCGAACATGTATTTACACTTTTTACAGCCCCCGTGTATTTCACGTGTTCATATACTTCCGAAATGCATGACATGTATTCCAAGCACAAGATAACATGCCGGGCATGTTTCGATGCCCCGGACATGTTTTGTGCCCGGCACGGTATTGCACATTGGCCAAAGTTCTCTCGCACAGACATGCTGTTACATGCCGGACATGCCCATGCGCGCCAAACGCATTTTTGCGCATGAGACATGTTTTATATAGTTTATTTGCGCATGTCCGACATGTTCCACGTGTCTGCGTCGTTCCAAATACCCGACATGTTCCGAAGTATGTAATGTTCCAAATGCCCGTCATGTTCCGCATGTATGAAATGATTAGCATGTCTGGCATGTTCTGCATCTCCGGCATGCTCCATATGCCCGGCGCGTTCCATGTGTCTGATACGTTCCGCATGTCTGTCACGTGTTAAATATATTCGACATACCCGGCATGTTTCGCATGCACGTCATATTCCATATAGCCGACATATTTCGCATACATGCTATGTTCCGCACAGCTGACATGTTGCACGCGCCTGGCATGTCGCACATGCCTGGTGTGTCACAGGTGTGCCACACATCACATGTCTGACATGTTGCACAAGCCTGACATGTTGCGCATGCCTTGTGTGTGTGCGCTATATATCACATGCCCGGCACGTTGCACAAGCCTGACATGTTGCGCGCGTCTGTGCAGCTCTTGCGGGGGTGCCATATACCATATGCATGACATGTTCACATGCCTGGCATGTTGCACATGGCCGACATGCTGCCCCGTCTGACATGCTACAAATGCCTGACAATCCGAACATGGCTGGCGCGTTGAACATGGCTAGCATGTTGAACATGCCTGGCATGTTGAGCATGCCTGACATGTTGACCATGTCTGTCATGTTTTGCGCATGTGCCGTATATCATATGCCTGGCGTGTGGCACATGTCTGATACGTTTCACATGCCAAGCATGTCCCTACATCGGACATGTTCGGCAAATACTGGAGAAAAAACGTGACGTTGAGACTCAGGGATGTAACATTTTTATTGTTACTATAATTGTTATTGGCATGTTCACATTGCATATGGATAATCCTTATTTTTAATGTCGAAAATCTTAAGTCTGTGTCATGTTCCACGCGGTGTAGCGACCGGTTATCAGGTGAATGTTCGTATGACCTGAGGTACGAATGATAAAGATAAAAGGATGATTAACATCGAACGTAACGAGTTCCTCGATTTCTGGTTTTGGCACTTCGTCATCGCGCATCACGGAAATTTCTGGAAAAGAAATATATATATATTTGGGGACATGAAAAAATGACTTGTTCTTCCTAAAACCCAAAGACTTATTTTTTTCAACAATAATTTTTTTTTCTTCAAAGAACAAGACTAATTTTTTTGAAAAATCAAAGACTGGTTTGTTTTAGAAATAAAAGACTTATACTTTCGTAAATAAACGAACTGTTTTTTTTTCTAAAAAAACAAAGACTTATTTTTTCTAGAAAGAAAATGTTTTCTCTAAAAATGAGAGACACATTTTCATTAATGAATAAATTGTACTAATGAAAGTGAGAAATACATTTTTGGCTAAAATTGACTTTCGTTCCAAACTAAATTCTCACGGTCACAATCTAGAAAAAAAATGGCAGACATTTTTTTTTTTCAATTCCCCAAGGATCCTACCATTGTGTCCTGATGGCCAGGTACCATACTCGTTTATTTCGATTGAGACCTTCTGTTTTACAATGCCAACTTGTATCGGGGTAGTTCCATTGATAAGACTGAAATTAGCCTCCTCCGAAAACATGTCGGTCAGTCCCATCTGCCGAAATCAAAAGATTAAAATTTTAGAAAATTTAAAAATTGTTATTTTTAACACATTAATGTTTATAATATTAAATGATACAATGTCCATCAAAAGATTAAGATTGTAATTTATTAAATTTAGGATAATTTTATGAAATTTTTAGATTTTTAGATTTTAGATTTTTTAGATTTTAGACAATTGTCGTAAACGCCATATTTCGGCAATTTTCAGAATATCGCACTCAAACTTTTTATACGATAAATACAGTGATTACAGTTTTTTTTTGGTTCTAAACTCAACGAAAATTAATCGAGAAATTAAAATTTTAGAAAATTAAGAAGTTTGATTTTTTTATTTTTGAAAATATTTCAATCTTTCTAAAATCAAACTGATATTTTATACAGAGTTTATTGAGGAATCAAGATTGTCGCCTATTGAATTTATGAAAATTTTTAGATTTTAGAAAAGTGTCGTAAAAGCCATTTTGGCAATTTTCAAAATATCGCACCGAACTTTTTCACACAATTAATATAGTGATCAAGGTTTTTTCGATTCTATACTCGACGAAAATGATCGAAAAAATGAAATTTTAGAAAATTTAGAATTTTTTTTTTTTTACATTAAATCTTTCTAAAATCAAACTGATATTTCATGCAGAGTTTATCAAGGGATGAAAATCGGTTTTTATTGAAACTTATAAAAATTTAATGAAATTTTTAGCTTTTAGAAAAATGTAGACGCCATTTTAGAATGTGAGAGTCCAAATTTTTACTTAGTAAAGATAATAATGGTTATTCTCTACTGAAAAATCATACAAAATATCAAAGTTCGGTCGAGCAAAAATGTCATAAAATAAAAAAAAAAAAAATTTTAATTTTTGAACTATTAACACTATTAATAAATGAATAAAAATTTCAATAAGATTTGAAATGATTAAGTATGAAATACTTACGTTTATTAAGGGCCTGTTTAGGGTGTAAGCCTTCGAGAAATTTACTTTTGGCAAGTACAAACGGACATTTCTATAGGGAGTTCTATACATAATGTCGAAGTCGTTCATTTCTTGAAAATTATCTTCCACCTCTTTCAGACCCTCGATCTCCTCCGGAAGTACAATAATCATGGCAGCCGTCGTATTCACACTGGCCTAATCAAACAGAGCATCAATTTTGACAGCTAAATTTTTTTTTGTTTTTTTTTTTTTACAAAACGATAAATTTTTGTCATTACGATTTTTTTCGATAATTTGTATTGTTATTAATTATGAGTAAAAAATATTTTGCATTATTATCAATATTATAATTAACAAATATAATAAAATAATAATAAATAAATATGAATAATTGATAAGCGACACTTTTTTTACCACGATAAATCGTTTTTCTAAAATCTGACTGGACAAATTAAATTTTAATAAAATGTTTCCATTTTTAGATTAAAAAATGCTGATTATTTTTATTCGTGATTTAAACATTCGTTTTTGATTTTTTGAATAATAAATATACTTACAAGAAATCGATACGTTTTTTCTTTCCAGTTGTTTTTGGAAAAAAGTATAGTTTTGAAAATTTTTGTCAAAATAATGAAACTTTTGGAATTAAAAAATTTTTTATTTTTCAAAATTGAAAAATTTTGTAAAATGTTCTAAAATTGAAATTTTTTCTAAAATGTTCTAACATTTAAAATTTTTAAATTTTCTAAAATTTTATAAAATTGAAAAATATCGAATTTTTCAAAATTTTCTGAAATGGAATTTTTTTTTTTCCAATTTTCTAAGATTGAAAAACTTTGTATTTTCTAAAATTTTCTAAAATTGGAAAATTATCTAAAATTGAAAACTTTCTGAAATTGGAATTTTTTAAATTTTCTAAAATTTTATAAAATTGGAAATTTTTAAATTTTGTAAAATTTTCTAAAATTGAAAATTTTTAAATTTTGTAAAATTTTATAAAATTGAAAATTTTTAAATTTTCTAAAATTTTATAAAATTGAAAATTTTTAAATTTTCTAAAATTTTCTAAAATTGAATTTTTTTTAATTTTCTAAATTTTTCTAAAATTGAAAAATTTTAAATTTCCTAAAATTTTCTAAAATTGAAAATTTGTAAATTTTTCAAAATTTTCTAAAATTAAAAAATGTTAAATTTTCTATAATTTTCTAAAATTGAAAAATTTTAAATTTTCTATAACATTCTAAAACTGAAATTTTTTTAATTTTCTAAAATTTTCTACAACATTTGTTTAAGAAATACCTGATATGGGATGACTATGTAGTTAGCGTTGATACCGGGCATTTTACCAAAACGATAACAACCATCAATCGTCATAGTGGGAACGTTTTCGTACGTCGCAAGGTTATGATAAAAAGGACGATTTGTTGTTTGTGCCACGTCGAAGGACTGTGACCAATAGCCCCTGAATCCGAACCAACTGACGAGATTCAGCGCCGCATTTTGAATGATAATTTCTGAAGACAAATTGATTTCATGAGATTTTATAAATTTTATTTTAGTATTTTTTTTGAATTAAGAATGTTATCTGATGTATTTCATTTTATCCAAAATTTTTAATGAAACAGCTTTTTCAAGTTAACAAAAATAATGAGCCGAAAAATTATTCAAATTATTACAATTATAATGCAAATTATAATTATAATAATAACTGGCTCGAATCACTTGAAATGTAAATAATTATCAAATTCGAAAAATTATACATAAGTTACGAATTATTTTATTTGATTTTATTAGCAATGTTTGCAAATTTGATTGATTTTTTTTTATTGATTGAAAATTTCAGCTGATTTTGTTTTATTTTAATTTTAAATTTTGAATTGAGCAAGCTTTTGTAAATTGTTTAAAATGACGAGTTGAAAAATTATTCAAATCATTAAAAATTATAATGTAAATAATAACTTTATTTATTATAATTTTATAATAAATACGATTATCATTATAATAATAAATGATTCGAAACACTTGAAATTAAATTAGTAATCAAATTAGAAAAATTATAGCTAAGTTAAGATATTATTGGATTTTATTAGATTTTTATCAATTTCATTTACAAATTTTAGTGATTTTCTTTTTAAATTTAGAATTTGCTCAGATTTTGTCAATTTTATATGACAATTTAATTAATTAATAAATTAAGTAACTTAATTTAATTAGATTAATTTAATCTTTGTGAATTCAAAATTTTATCGGCTCTTGTTTTATTTTATTTACAATTTTATTGATATTATTGTTACTTTGTTCAATTTTGTGAAGGAGACTTTTGTAAATTGGTTATTGTGAAATTTCTTTAAAGTATATATATTTTTTTCAATAAGTATAACGCTTTTTGCGTTATGGATAATTCAGAAAAAAAATGCGGAGGGACGGGACCGGGATTCGAACCCGGGACCTCTCGATTGCCGGTCGAGTGCTCTTCCAACTGAGCTATCCAACCCGCTACCGACATTATTTCCGAATTGTCCATATGTGCACGATCGCGTGTTACAATCTCCCCTGCCAGAGTCGAGCCGCCATCTAGCGGCTCGCACTCGAACTCAAACGCAAACTCAACTTAAACGCAACGGGTACAACAGACTGGGATTGTCTGAGGGGGGGTATGAGGTACGGGAAGGGGTACTACAGGCGTCGGCCTGAGGGAGGAGTGGGGGAGCTTGGCTAGCAGAAAGGTGGGAGATGGATCTCAGGGATTTTGATTCTTTTTACACGACAACCACGAAATTAATTTTCCGTGGTTATTCAGAGGCCGTGTCCCATTGTCGGGCGCCACTTATAACGCTTTTTGCGTTATGGACAATTCAGAAAAAAATGCGGAGGGACGGGACCGGGATTCGAACCCAGGACATAAGAAATACTGAAAATTATTTTGAGTGTGGAAAATTATTTTGAAAAAATTATTTGAATTATCGTTGTATTAGCCAATTGTCAAAGTTTAATGATATAATATTTTTGTTTCTTATAAAAATTATTTAAGGTGTAAAAAAAATCTTACCAGGGTTAAATATTTCTTTTTCATAATTGTGCGTTCCAAACTGAACCCACTTGTTAATAGTTTCGCTGGCTCGAGCTGGATGACACTTCTCGTATGTTCGAATTATCGATTGGAACTTGGTATTTATAACTCTCTCGTAAAATGGATTTATCGACAGATCGTCACGATAAAATACTTGGCTGTACCTAATATATGGCACCCAACGCAGTACATTCTGCAATTAAAAAATTATTTAAGCACAATTTTTTTTCTTCTCGTCATTTAATTGATTTTTGAATTTTTTGAATTTTTTTTTCTCAAAATATCAAATTCAAAAAGTTGAAAATGTTCCAAAACGTCGAGAAAAAATATTTCCAAATTTAAATTTAAAAAAAAGGTGGAAATAGTTTTATCACTTTGTAGCATTTTTAAGATAGTGAATATAGTTATCAAGATTTTTTAAATTTAAGATCCACTAAAATCTATCAAAACGTTGGAATTTTAGGAAATTTAGAAATTATTAAAAAAAATTCATTAAACGTTTCAATTATTGTAATTTTTCAAATATTGCTCCAAAATTTTATACGAGGTTTTCTGCATTCTTCTGGATCGGATTCTTTTGGATTTTCCAAAAATTGATTTGAAAAAGCAATGAAACGTAACGAAAGTTTGAGTTTTTAGAAAATAGTGCAGAATATCAATTTTGTATAATTGTCAAAATATTACACTGAAAGTTTTTACACAATAAATATAGTGATCAAGATTTTTGTTTCTAAATTTGACGTAAATCGATCGAAATAATGGAATTTTAGATATTTTAGAAATTGTTTTCTTCAATTTTCAAGACACATACATTTTTATAATATTGAACGGATATTTTATGCAGTTTATCAAGGGACCAAGATTTATTGAATTTTACCAAAATTTTATGGAAATTCTAGATTTTAGAAAAATGAGGCTTCCTGAATTTAAGAAAATTTTTAGTTTATAGAAAAATGCCGTGATCACCATTTGTGCAATTTTTAAAATATTACACTGAAAGTTTTTGCTTCATAAATATAGTGATAAAGATTTGTTGGCCCTAAATTTGACGAAAATATATCAAAAGACTAAAATTTTAGAAAATTTTAGCATTTTTTAATTTTTGTTCCAAAAAGCTTTCAATGTTGTATATTATCAAACTGATATATTGTACACTGTCTACCGAGAGATGAAAATTGTCACTTGATGAATTTACAAAAATATTATGAAATTTTTAGATTTTGGAAAAATCTCGTAAACGCCATTTCAATTCAATTTTCAAAATCTCGCACTGAAACTTTCAACACGATAAATATATTGATCAAGGTTTTTTTGGTCCTAAACTCGTCGAGTTTAGGACCAAAAATTGATCGAAAAAATGAAATTTTAGAAAATTAAAAAAAAAAAATCATTTCTATTTTTAGAAACCTTTCAATCTTTCTAAAATCAAACTGGCATTTTTTATACAGAGTTTATCAAAGGATTAAAATCGGTATTAATTGAATGTTATGAAAATTCAATAAAATTCTTAGATTTTAGAAAAATGTAGACACCATTTGTGCAATTTTCAGAATATGGGAGTCCAAATTTTTACGTATTAAATATAGTGGTTATTCACTAATGAATTTAATGAGAATCGATGGATCCTAAAATTCATACGAAATTTCAAAATTGATTATTCGACGGTTTTTTTTAAATTAAAATTTTAGAAAATTTGAAGACGTTATTTTTTTATTTTTGAAAATATTTCAATGTTTATCAAATTAAGCTTATATTTTATACAAAATTTATCAAGGAATCAAATTTGTTACCTATATTTAATTAACAAAAATTTTACAAAATTTTGACATTTTAGAAAAATGTAAACGCCATTTCGGCAATTTTCAAAATATCACACTGAAACTTTCAACACGATAAATATATTGATCGAGGTTTTTTCAGTTCTAAACTCGACGAAAATTGATCGAAAAAAAGAAATTTTAAAAAATTTAGAAAATTATTATTTTTTCATTTTTAGAAACATTTCAATGTTTCTAAAATCAAACTGGCATTTGTTATACAGAGTTTATCGAAGGATCAAAATCGGTATTTATTGAATGTTATGAAAATTTAATGAAATTTTAAGATTTTAGAAAAATGTAGACGCCATTTGTGTAATTTTTAGAATATGGGTCTACAAATTTTTACTTTCGTTTGTAGCCTTGCAATTTTTTTTGGCAGTAAAAATAGTAGTTATTCACTATCGAATTTCATGAGTATCGATGGATCCTAAAAATCCTAAAAATTTGTTTTTTAGACTCACTCGCTCTATCGCGAAAAACTCCTCGTATCGTCGATCTTCTAAAACATCGTCATCCTCAAATATGAGAGCCGATTTTAATTGTTCAGCAGTATTTCCACGTGCTCCTTCGGCCAACATCCACAGTCCGTAACTGACCGGAAATGGTGAAAAAATGGCATTGCCATTTCTAAAATGTTCGACCATTACCTAAAATTGGGGCAAAATTAGAAGGAAAAAAATTGCGATTTTCGATTTTCTACAATGTTAATTATGATGCAATAAAATTTAATGATATTATTATTATTATTATTATTATTATTATTATTATTATTATTATTATTATTATTATTATTATTATTATTATTATTATTATTATTATTATTATTATTATTATTATTATTATTATTATTATTATTATTATTATTATTATTATTATTATTATTATTATTATTATTATTATTATTATTATTATTATTATTATTATTATTATTATTATTATTATTATTATTATTATTATTATTATTATTATTATTATTATTATTATTATTATGATTATTATTATTATTATTAAGAAAATTGATGAAATTCAATAAAATTAATTGAAAAATAACATACCTTAAAAAATTTTTTTGAAAAAAAATTTTCTCGCCGGTTGATGCCGTTTATATCATAGAACTGATCAAAGTCTTCCGGCATCTTTTTTATTATTTTGGTCCCATCCGTAACCTAAAGTAACCCTAACTTTATTAAGTCTCAAGTGACAAAGTAAACCTCTAATTTATTGCACTAAATAATTATTTTATTGCTTGCAAACGCAGTTTAAAAAAAAATTCTAAAATCAAAAAAGTCAAATTTCTAAAATCTTAAAATTTTCTTACATTTTCTTCCGCTATCGTCGAAGGGCTTAGAAGTTCCGTTGCACAATGATCAACGTGCCACGTGACTGCGATGCCGATCAAAAAAACTAAAAAAAATTATTTTGAAAAATCGTTAAAACCTCGTAGAATATTTAAGAGAAATTTTTTGTGTACGATGGATTTGGATTCTTTCGATTTTTCCCTCGATTTATTTTTAGAATTTTAGAATTTTCAAATTTTCTTTCGACAAAATTATAGCAGGAAAATTCTTTCCAAAAATTTCATTCGTATTTTTCTCTGCGACAAAATTTTTTCAAAAATCTTTTGAATCAATTTTTTTTTAATAATTTTCTAAAATTTACCGATGAACGATATTCTTCATTGGAAAATATTGGACTTTTTTTTTACCAAGATTAATTTTCTATTTTTTTTTGTTGCAAATTTGACGTCGAAAAATAATTTTGAGGCTTGATGATGTGATGCGAATTTTACTTACTCAGACGCATTTTTTTAGTTCCAAAATGACCAAAAGTTGGAATATCACGATCTTTTTGACACAGAGACGAAAAAATTCTACTCTTTTGTACTCTTTTCCCCACCATTCAATTCTCCCCCACTTTTCCAGCTCGATTTTCGATACACGTGTGGAAAACATATGCACAAACTTAGTTATCTATTTTCACGATTCTAGAAATAGTTGGAATAAAAAAAAAAAAAAAAAAAAAAAAATTCCATGATTTAGCAGACACGGAAAATGACGTTTTAAACACGTGATTTTCCTATCTTCGAAAGATTAAAAAATGTAAAATATTGTGAAATATTTCATGCAGAAACTGAAAAGAAAAATGAAAATTTTAGTTCACTTAAAAAGCTTCGAGAAAAATTATTTACAAAAAGATGAAAAAAAAATCCGAGAAATTCGGACAGATTGAAAATCCGTGAAATTTTGTCGTCTTCTTTTTTGGAA
This sequence comes from Alloplasta piceator, assembly GCA_946863875.1. Taxonomy (NCBI): domain Eukaryota; kingdom Metazoa; phylum Arthropoda; class Insecta; order Hymenoptera; family Ichneumonidae; genus Alloplasta; species Alloplasta piceator. The sequence goes on along the minus strand of OX333079.1, from coordinate 34,210,352 downwards.
AATTACGAAATTTTTGAAAATTATTTGTTCGCACTTTTGGAAATTATTTAATCTAATTTAATTAATTAATTAATTTTTTTTATTATCATCATTTTTTTTTATTATCATCAGATTAATCGATTAATTTAATTATAAATATATTGAAAATTATATAAATTACATAAATTATAAATTAATTATGAAATTAGTGGAACCAAAAATCGATGATTGGATTTTTTAATAAACTATTTTCTCCTGGAAAATTAATATTATTTAATGAAGCAAAAAATTACTTCAATAATCATTTTACAGATTTTAATTTTTTTTTCCTCATTCTAAAGTTAAAAAAGTTGAAAAAAAACATGAAATTACAAACCGAAAATTTTCTTTTTTTTCCCAACCTATTCGAGTAAGACGATCATTTTTTTACATCGTATAAACCATTTTTTTTTCTCGATGTCTCATTTTTTTGAGCGTTGATCGTTTTATCCGAGGTCAACAAAATTAAAATAATTCTTCACGCGATAACGAATTTATCATTCCCATTTCTGACGTCTTATATTTTAATCGCCAACTTTTTTTTTCCATTCTACGAAAAACATTTTTCAATTTTTTCAAAAAATTTTTTAAAAATATCTTTCGGCGTGAAAATTTTTTTTACCTCTGATGAAAAATATTGACAATTTATGAATCGAGTGAAAAAAAAATTATTTTCAATATTTTCAAATTGAAAAAAAATGCAAATGAAAAATTAAGGAAAACAAAATAAATTTGGTATTGAAAAATTTGAAAAATGAAATTTTGGAAAAACGTAGGAAAAAATTATTTCAAGGAATTAAAATTCAACATTTTTTTTAAAATTCAAACATATATATGGGGCTGTCCGTGTCAAACAGTTCCTCAAACTCAATCATCTCTGATTTGATTTATAATTTTTTTTTCTCATTACACAAACTTCTACAAATTTTGCAAAATTTTCAAAGATTTTTTGAACAACCCTAATAATAATAATAATTTTTTTGGGAATTGAAATAGGGACATTATTCTATTTTTTTATAAATTTACAAATTTTTGATTTACAAACAAGATTTTTTTTCGATTTTTGTCGTCTTATTAAAAATTGATAAAAATACTTATTTTTTACCAGTTATTTTTTTTGCAATTAGGACATCCTTGACTTTTTTCGAAATTCAAAAAAATTTAATGGACAACGGAAACCTTAAAAAATGTCAATTTTTCTTTAGTTGAAAAAATTCCAAAAACTCAAAATTTCAATTAAAAAAAAATTGTAAAGAAGTTTTTGTAAATTTTTGTAATCTAATTAAAAATTCATCAAAAAGACTCATTTTTTATACAATTATTTTTTTGGAATTCGAAATTAGAAAAAAATTCTTGTAAAATTTTATTGAAATTCATTGAAAAAAAAAATGAATGAACTGAAACCTTAGAAAATTTCGAAATTTTTTTGTCAATCAAGAAAATTTCGAAATTTAAAATTTTTTATTGAAAAACATTATCTTCAAACGAGAATTTTTATTTATTTTTGTCACCTAATAAAAAATTAATAAAAAAGACTTATTTTTTAACCAATTATTATTTTGAAATTCAGAATCAGGAACTTGTTGCAAAATGTTATTAAAATTGAAAAAAATATAATGGATGACGTGAAACCTTTAAAAATGTAGACGTTTATTTTTCAACTTAAACAAATTTCAAAAACTTAAAATTTCAATTCAAAAAATTTAATTTTCAAGAAGATTTTAATTTTAATTTTTGTCACGTAGTTAAAAATTGATTGAAAAACTCATTTTTTAAGAATTCATTTTTTGGAATTGAAAATTAGGACTTTCTTGAGAAGTTTTATTAAGATTTCCAAAAATATAATGGATAAATTTTTAAAAAAGTAAGTTTTTTTTTCTATTAAAAGAAATGCAAAAATTTCAAAATAGCTATTTAAAAAATCAGTAAAAATATGTATGAATGTATGGGCAATTTCGAGGAAAATTTACGGATTTTCAAAAATTAAAAAAATATCTACAAGATTATTCTTTCTTTGTTATTATTGCTGCTCATGTTTTTGATCAATTTTTTAATTTTCATTTCGTGGAACTACCCATATATATTTTCCCGATTTATTATCCACATCATGGTAAAAGTAAAAGGCGATTAATAATGCACAATCTTGACGGGAATCTTATCAGATTTGACGTATTGTGAAGACAATTTTGACGAATATTAATTTGAAGATTAAAAAAATTCGTTGCACATAAATTATTTAACGATAATTATAATTAATAATTAATCCTCGTAAGTACTAATTTTCATCAGTATTTTTTTTTACTTGACTCAAAAAATGTTTTCCTTTTTAATACTCCATTATTTTTCTATTTCCACTTTTTGGAGCATAAAAAAAATTGGTTCGATTTCGGCTTGAAAAACTTCATGACTTAAAAAATTGTGAAACTTCGAAATTAGGAATAAAAAAGACTGAATAAAAAAAAATAATAATAAAAAATTAAAATCAAATAAAAAATATATAAAAATTAGAAAATTAATTCAAAATAAAAAAAATGAATAAAAATTAATAAAATGAATAATGAATTAATAAAACAAATAAAAATTAAATAATGATTGAATAAAAAAAAAATAATGTCAAAAGGAATCACTAAGGAATAAAAACCAAATTCAAAAGAGTAAACGGATCAAAAGTTTTTGCCGAGGAAAATATTTGCTATCGAAGTCGACGATCGAAAATTTATTCAGGTGATCAAATAATGGAAATGACTCAATTGATACGCGAAGATCTTATTTCATTTCTTCTGTCTGTGAAAAAGTGTGGAAAAATATTTCACAAACTATAAAAATTACCCGCAAAGAGAATTAAGATATCAATTTTCATCGATAAATTCACTTAAAAATTTTCTTAAAAATTAAATCTGAAAAATTAAATAAAAAATTAAATCTGAAAAATTAAATAAAAAATTAAATCTGAAAAATTGAAAATTTTTTAGATTCGATTTTTTCAATATGAAATCTTACTCTTATTCAATGTCATTCGCATATTTATATTTTTCTAACACGATCAATTTTTCCTCAATTTTTTTATTTTCAACGTCATCGCACTGAAAACAAGAGAAATAGTGACGAAAAACGAGCTTTAATTCTCTCGGGGAATCTCGTGCGACCAAAATTACGATTTTCCACTTCGTAAACTTCATTAAACTTCATGAAACTCTGTGAAACTTTATCTTACTGGAAAATCTCTTCATCCTCGCTGACGGTGCATTGACGTTTACCAATTTGTATAGGGAACTTTACATCTGGGTCATTCCATGTCAAATCGACCACTTTTGAACCTGACCTCTTTCGATTTGGCTGAAAATTTTTGTCTTCTTTCCACCCCATTTAAAACATTTTTCAGGAAATTTTCAAATTTTTCCACCCAACCCAAAAAAAGTTATGAATTATTCAAAAAAAAGGCTTTTGTTTTTTCAAATAGCTACAACTTCTTCAAAAATTGACTAATCGGGACGTTTTTTTTTCGAAAATTTTTGTCTTTAAATGTACTTTTCGAAAAAAATTTAAGATATTAAAGTCTAGGAAATTTTTCACTTTATCGAGAAAAAATTTTCGAGGAAATACAAAAGCCTTTTTTTTTGAATAATTCATAACTTTTTTTGGGTTGGGTAAAAAAATTTGAAAATTTCCTGAAAAATGTTTTCAATGGGGTAGAAAAGAGACAAAAATTTGCAGCCAAATCGAAAGGGGTCGTGTTCAAAAGTGGTCGATTTGACGTGGAATGCCCCATCTGTACCGGAAAAAACTTACTCGCCAAAGAACTTCGAAAATCCATGGCTTCAATGTACATCTCTACCATTTTATAACTTCCAAATAATATTTTCAGCCAATATTTACAAAAAAATCTCTACCGAAAAAAAGTCGTCGGTACATCTCTACCGAATAACTCTGCCGCGATTTTTATTCGATAGAGTTTATTTCCGAAGGCTTACGTCCAAGACGTTAAGTTTGGGTTTTTATATTTTGATGTAACGGCAAAATTGTTTTTCGGTAGAGTTTTTTTCGGTGGAGTTTAAATCGGTATAGATGCAAGTATGCTTTAGTCTTGACTAACACTTGTGTCGGTTTAGATGTTGTTTATAGTCGGTAGAAGTACTGCAGGGTAGAGATGTAGGACTGTTTTTTTGGTAGAGATGTTCAAAGAACGATTTTCAATCGGTACAGACGAAAATATTCCATTTACTCGACAGGACGACTTTATTCGGTAGAGATGTTCCTTTTTTTTCATTTTTCAGACTTACAAAATGGTTTACGAGCACTCGCAGTTGTATTTTGATATAATTGGTCGATGGGAGAGTTTTAATCGGTAGAGATGTAATTTTGCTATATATTAGCCCTGAACTTACGTTTTGGACGGGATGATTTTTTATAGTTGACAGAGATATTATTAGATGGTCCAGACGTGAGGTTGTATTTTGGTAGAGTTGTTCGAAGAGTGAGTTTTAACTGGTACAGTTGTGAATGTACCATTTCCTCGAAATTTTCAAAAATAATCGTTGGGGAAATTATTCGACAGAGTTGGAAAAGGGTTAAGATATACCGGCAGGATTGTATTTTGTTATAGTTTTTTAACTGGAGAGTCTTAACCGGTAGAGATGAAAATGTGCCATTTTCTCGTGTAGATAAAATGAAATTTTTTTTCTCGTTTTTTGTCTCTGATAAATTTTTTGCGACAAAAACTCTCTCACATTCGTAATAATCGGTAAATTTCCCATCAAAATTTGCTTCTACATCGTTAAAAAATAAAAACAAAATATTTCGGCTATTTTTATTCGGTAGAGATGTTCCGTTTTCTCCGAGTAATATTATTTTATAATAATATCACTCGGAGAAATATAATATAATACAATATAATAATATTACTCTTTATTATAATATTATTTTTGTTCCAGGGAAGAGTTTTAATCGGTAGAGATGTAGCGGAAGGTGGGGCAAAATGGCCCCCCCCCTAAAAAATTCGGTAAATTTGTTTTTTGTCAAATTATCTTAAATTTGATGTATTCACTCATTTTTCGGGCGATCCGCGATATCTGGGGCATAATGGACCACCCTAAAAAATGGGGTCAGAAAATTTTTGTTTTTCTTCAAATGACCTTGAATTTGATGTATTCATCAATTTTGAGGCCAATTCACTATATCACGAGTAAAATGGACCATCAAGGAGAAAAACATTTTTAACGTTGAAAACTATTTTTTTAGATTAAAAAAAAATTAATATCATTTTTTAGGGGGGGGGGGGGGGGGAGAAAAAAGCTTTTTTTTCTGCAGTCCGAAGCATGAGCGTTCGAGAAAGGAAAAGAGCTTTTTCTCAGACTCTCGCTGAGACAAATAAATGTATCTCGACGATATATAACGTAAGCCCTGAATAAATCACTTTGCGGTGTTTATATATATATACATATTTATGTACATATGTATGGGGCGTTCCACGCCAAAAGGGACGCAATTCGGTTATTGCATCTCCGATTTTTTTGAAAATTTTATATGTTCAAGTATTGGTTGAAAGAGGCCTCTATGATTTTTTAAAAAATTTTTTGTCGAACCGTTTTCAACATATAAATTTTTCAAAAATTAAGTTACTTTTTTTTTGAACGTTCACAACTTTGCGAAAAAAAAAATAGTTCCCATCGGTGTCCCATTAGCAAAAAATTTTCGGAAAAAACGAAGATGAAAAAGCTAAATGGAGCCCAATGTGGCGTGGCGCGCTTCATATATATGGGGCGTTCCATTCCAAATCGGACAGTTTGAAAAACTTTTTTTTCCGATGTCCTCAAATTTTTTGAATTTGTCAGTACTCATCAAAAGACCCTTGTTGGTGAATTTTGAGATTTTTTTGATTATTCGTTCAAAAGACAAAAAAACCGCTTTTTTCGGTATTTTGGTCATAACTTTTGTCATAATGGTCCAAAGTAAAAGTTCTTTTTTTAATTTTGTTTCTTGAGGACTTTTCAGAAAAAAATACAACAAAAATATTCGACGTGTTTTTGAATGAGTTTTTTAAGTTTGAAACTTTAAATCTCGTTTTTTAAAGTTAAAAAGTTAACAAAAAATTTAAAAAAAATCAATACATACATTTTTTTTTTTTAAATTTGTTGTTTTAAACATCTATCTATTCAACAACTTTTGGGACTAGTCCGATCGCGGGACTTCCATAACTAGTATTTTTTTTTTATTGTGAAAAAAAAAATTTTTTTCTCCATAACTTATTGTGAATATCGATTTTCGTTACTGTATAGTATTTTTTTTTCATTATTTAGAATTTATTTTGACACTTTTTTATAAAACTGTTTAAAAAAAAAAAATTAAGTTTTCAAAAATCGAAAAAGTAGCTATGGAAAGCTCACGATCGAACTAGTCTTAAAAGTTGTTGAATAGATGGATGTTTAAAACAAAAAATTAAAAAAAAAAAATCAAAATATACACACATTTTTAAAAAAGCGATTCAAAGTTTAAGACTCAAAAAATTCATTAAAAGAAACGTCGAATATTTTTGTTGTATTTGTTTTTTTGGAAAGTCCTTAAAAACACAAAAATTCAAAAATAAAACTTTCAATTCGGACCATTATTGAAGAAGTTATGACCAAAATACCGAAAAAGAGCAGTTTTTTTTTGTTTATTTAATATCTTTTGAACGGGTAATAAAAAAAATCTCAAAATTTACCAGCAAGGATCTTTCGATGGGTACTAAAAAACATAAAAAATTCGAGGAAATAAAAAAAAAAATTTCAAACTGTCCGATTAGGGACGGAACGCCCCATGCATAAGTACTAGTATACTCCGAATAAGACAAAGAGAGAGAGAGAGAGAGAGAGAGAGAAAGAGGGATGAGATCTCAGGAGAGTCGTACACTTTGCTTTCGCAAATCTTATTGCCGTCCTATAATAAAATAGTATAAAAAACCCCGTATAAATATAGGGGATGAAAAATGGAACGTGGAACGAGGGAGGGTTGGAGTGAGAAAATAAGAAGAACACAACGGTTTTACGAGCGGGTGTAACACGAGATATGTCGTGGATATGTAACACTTATTTTTATTTTATTTATTTATTTATATTTTTTTAATTTTTTTTTTAATTTTTTTTTTTTTTTTTTTTTTTTTTTTTTTTTTTTTTTTTTTTTTTTTTTTTTTTTTTTTAGTGTTGCGACGGCGCGAGACTTCTCCGTCATCCCCCTTAACCCTCGTATGACGCTTTTGATAACGCGCACGCGAGCTTTTGTTGGAGCCCTCAGAGGGATGGAACGAGAGATGGGGGTGGGGGTAGGGGTTGGGGGTGGGGAGGGTTGAAAAAGCGTCTCAAGGTATGGCGAAAGAGGATTCATACATAGGGGGATGTCTCGTCGCGTGGTACTGAAAATCCCGGAGCTTTTTTGCGGATGAGAAAAGCTTTGGACGTGTATGGGACGTTCCGTGCACAATCGATCGACTTCTTATCGGTGACTCGCGGATTTTGGTGATCGCCATTTTTACTACCTGATTATTTTTAAGTGAGGAAGCTCGTGAGCAGTGATGATTTTTTGCAGATTTTTTTGAACAGTTCTATTTTTTTTTGTTATAAGAATGTCCCATACAGTCCCAGCGAAAAATTGTATCTGATTGAAATTTCCGCACTTCGTGATACAATAAAAATCTGAAAAAATTCAGTAGGATTTCATTTGGCATGAACGACAATTATCAATGATAATATTGCCCAAAAGTCATTAATAAATTGTTTAAACAAATAATTATTCAACATTTTTTTTGTGAGTTTTTCGAATGCGATTATTTTTTCAAAGGCATTCGAATTTTTTTGGAACTTTCGCTCTATTTTGAAATACTCGTTTTGAAATGTTTAGGATGAACATATTTTTTGATATTTCAAATGAATATTAGATATATAATAAATCAAAAAAATATATTTACTATAATTATTTATAATAACTGTCTTAATAAATTTAATTATTAATCAATGTAATTCATAATAAATTTTAATTATATTTATTGATATATTCATGATATATCATCCATGTATACCGTTTGAAAAATTATCGATATTGCTCATATATTTTGATTTGAATTTTGTGTTATTATTTAGAACTTTACGAACATTTAAATTAAATTAATTAAAATCCAGTGATTTAAGAAAAATCATGCTAGGAAGGTCCTTCCAAAAAATATTGAGATCCTTGAAATTTTAATAAAATGTTTTTTATATTCAGTGAAAAAAAATGCATCCCCTGAGATGAATAGAAAATAAAAATTGAAAAAGAAAAAATTTGAAAATTCCACTCGATTCTCTAAATTCATCCCCTTCAAATCATACGTGAAAATTCCGTTTTAAAAGTATCAACATTCTTGAAATTTGAGCCAAATATTTTTCATATTCAGTAAACGAAAATTTCTCCCTTAAATTGACAGAAATGAAAGATTGAAAATAGGGGAAAAAATTAAAATCCCCCTCGATGATTTTTCGAAATACTTTTTACGAAATTTCATCCCCTAAAAATCATGCTTGGAAGGTCCTTCCAAAAAATATTGAGATCCTCGAAATTTGAGTAAAATGTTTTTTATATTCAGTGAAAAAAATTCATCCCCTGAGATGAATAGAAAATAAAAATTGAAAAAGAAAAAACTTGAAAATTCCACTCGATTCTCTAAATTCATCCCCTTAAAATCATACGTGAAAATTCCGTTTTAAAAGTATCAACATCCTTGAAATTTGAGCCAAATATTTTTCATATTCAGTAAACGAAAATTTCTCCCTTAAATTGACAGAAATGAAAAATTGAAAATAGGGGAAAAAATTAAAATCCCCCTCGATGATTTTTCAAAATGCTTTTCATGAAATTTCATCCCCTAAAAATCATGCTTGGAAGGTCCTTTCAAAAAATATCGAGATCCTTGAAATTTGAGTAAAATGTTTTTTATATTCAGTGAAAAAAATGCATCCCCTGAGATGAATAGAAAATAAAAATTGAAAAAGAAAAAACTTGAAAATTCCACTCGATTCTCTAAATTCATCCCCTAAAAATCATACGTGAAAAGTCCTTTTTAAAAGTATCAACATCCTTGAAATTTGAGCTAAATATTTTTCATATTCAGTAAACGAAAATTTCTCCCTTAAATTGACAGAAATGAAAGATTGAAAATAGGGGAAAAAATTAAAATCCCCCTCGATGATTTTTCGAAATACTTTTTACGAAATTTCATCCCCTAAAAATCATGCTTGGAAGGTCCTTCCAAAAAATATTGAGATCCTCGAAATTTGAGTAAAATGTTTTTTATATTCAGTGAAAAAAATTCATCCCCTGAGATGAATAGAAAATAAAAATTGAAAAAGAAAAAACTTGAAAATTCCACTCGATTCTCTAAATTCATCCCCTTAAAATCATACGTGAAAATTCCGTTTTAAAAGTATCAACATCCTTGAAATTTGAGCCAAATATTTTTCATATTCAGTAAACGAAAATTTCTCCCTTAAATTGACAGAAATGAAAAATTGAAAATAGGGGAAAAAAGTAAAATCCCCCTCGATGATTTTTTAAAATACTTTTTACGAAATTTCATCCCCTAAAAATCATACGTGAAAAGTCCTTTTTAAAAGTATCAACATCCTCAAAATTTGAGCCAAATATTTTTCATATTCAGTAAACGAAAATTTCTCCCTTAAATTAACAGAAATGAAAAATTGAAAATAGGGAAAAAAATTAAAATCCTCCTCGATGATTTTTCGAAATGCTTTTCATGAAATTTCATCCCCTAAAAATCATGCTTGGAAGGTCCTGCCAAAAAATATCGAGATCCTTGAAATTTGAGTAAAATGTTTTTTATATTCAGTGAAAAAAAATGCATCCCCTGAGATGGACAGAAAATAAAAATTGAAAGAGAAAAAATTTGAAAATTCCACTCGATTCCTTAAATTCATCCCCTAAAAATCATGCATGGAAAGTCTATGTAAAAAATATTGAGATCCTTGAAATTTGTGCCAAATATTGTTTAAACATTTCCAATGAGGGCAATTTTTTTTCACAATCTAAAAAATTCCATGAACAAAGGTTTAATTATTATTGTTTTTTTTAATTAAGTCAAGATTAAGTTTTATTTTCTAGATGTTTTCTACTCACCTTTTTCTGAGCTGAAGGGGCAAATGAGTTTTTTTTTTACATTACATTCTTAAATTTGAGTTCCTTTCTTTTCTTTACTATGATACTCTATACTTTTCTTGTAGTCGCAAAAGTTTCGCAGAAAACACATTATTTTCACTGTTTGAGAGTTTTTTCCAGTTGCATTGTTGTAGTGCATAGAAGAGCCAGTAGAATGCACCAGAGAATTCTCGTTCACCCTTTCTTAAATATATATATATATATATATATATTATTCTATATGAGACATTCCTTGGCAAATCGGTCAACCCCTTCCCATTCCATCACCGATTCGGACGGGTTAACCCCTTCCGATTTTATTACTGATTTTTTTCATATTTCCCCCAACCCCTAGCAATGCTCTCAATTTTTTTCAAATTTTTCGATGAGCCAAAATTTAAAAAAAAAAATTGCATCGCGAACTTTCGCCACGAACATAAAAAAAATATTAAAAAATTTCGACTCGTCAAAAAAAAATCCAAGCTTTTTTGAAGGATAGAGGAAACATAAAAAAAATCGGAGATTCAAGTATTCGAATTTTTTCCATGTTGCAGCACTTACGAAAACTCAAAAAAAAATTCAACTTCCGAAAAATTGAAAAAAAAAATCTCAGCTCATTTTTTTAACTTGAAATTTAACATTTAAGATTCTAGAAGTAGTAAAAGTACCTAAGTAAGAAAAATGAAACACTTTTTTCATAATAAATTTTTGCAGCAAAAAAAAAAAAAAATAGAAAAATGTTCAAAAATTTTGATTGATCGCAAAAAAATAAATTACGAGCTATCTTGAGAAATGGCGGAAATATAGAAAAATATAAGGAAGTTGAATATCCAAAATTGTCTTATTTCGAAGCACTTACAGAAATTTACAAAATACTCAACCATCGAAAAATTGAAAAAAAAAAATTTTAGCCCACGCTCCAAATAGTCACAAGTATTTTTCTATTCAGCGTCCTAATTTAGGGAATATTTTTGAAGATTTTGATAAGCCCAAAAAAAATTTTGTATTGTGAAATAAATTTAATAAAATATTGGGCATTACAAAAAAAAATTTTCAAAATTTAAATTAAAAATTGCTCGATTTTACCAGGAATCCTTCATACAATTTCATACACTATGCAGCTCGCTCAACACGTTCCACTTTTATAATGCACTTCAGAATCACTTACGAGGATGATCCTCTGTCCCACCGAAAGCTCGCCCATCTCTTTCTCCATGAGCTTTATACGTACTATGCAAGATATGGCTTCTCCTCGTTCCTTCAGAGATCACACTGTCCCTTTTTTTTGTTGAAATGTTCACGAAAAAGCTCCAAGCTTGAGAAAAGAAGATTGGAAAAAAAATCGTTCTAATAAGAAATTAGTAACTGTCTTTTTTTTCCATCGTTCGTTAAGCCTCCTTTGAATATAAAAAGGTATATAAAAGGGATGCAAGAAAAATGTCAATGTTGTCTAGAAATTTTAATTTTCACGAATTTATTCAATAAAAAAAAATTGACACCGTCGAGAAGGAAGTAAATTTTGAAAAAACGAAAAAAAAAAACAAATATTTTGAAGCAGAATTTGTTGAGTTAATTGAGCTCTTTGTTTTGATATATCGCATGCCTATACTTGGCTCAAAACAGATTTTTGAAAATTTTCAAAATTTTCGAATTGCCCCCATTTTAGGAAAAAAATTGTAAGCAGAATTCATAGGGATAATTGAGTCCTTTGTTTTTATATATTGCACGCCCATGTTCGGCTCAAAACTGACTTTTTTTGAATTTTTTGAAAATTTTGAATTGCCGCCATTTTGGGAAACAAATTCTAAGCAGAATTCGTAGGAATAATTGAGCCCTCTAATTTGATATATCACACGCCTATGTTTGGCTCAAAACAGATTTTTAAAAAATTTTCAAAAATTTTGAATTGCCGCTATTTTGAGAAAAAAATTCCAAGCAGAATTTATTGGGATAATTGAGCCCTACATTTTGATATATCGTATGCCTATGTTTGGCTCAAACAGTTTTTTGAAAATTTTTCAAAAATCTTGAATTGCCGCCATTTTGGGAAAAAAATTCCAAGCAGAATTTGTAGGGATAAGTGAGCTCTTTATTTTGAAATATCACACGCCTATGTTTGGCTCAAAACAGATTTTTGAAATTTTTTAAAAATTTGGAACTGCCGCCTTGTTGGGAAAAAAAATTCTAAGCAGGATTCGGAGCAAATTGAACCCTTCGATTTGATATATCGCACGCCTATGTTTGGGTCAAAACAGATTTTTGAAAATTTTGCAAAAATTTCGAGTTGCCGCCATTTTGGGAAAAAACTTCCAAGCAGAATTTATCGGGATAATTGAGCCCTTCATTTTGATATATCGTATGCCTATGTTTGGCTCAAAACAGTTTTTTAAAAAATTTTCAAAAATGTTGAATTGCCGCCATTTTGGGAAAAAAAATCCAAGCAAAATTTGTAGGGATAAGTGAGCCCTTCATTTTGATATATCACACGCCTATGTTTGGCTCAAAACAGATTTTTGAAAATTTTCAAAAATTTCTAATTACCGCCATTTCGGGAAAAAAATTCCAAGCAGGATTTGTTCCGCTAATTGAGCCCTTCATTTTGATATATCGGACTCCTATGTTTGGCTCTAAACAGATTTTTGAAATTTTTTTAAAAATTTCGAATTGCCGCCGTTTTAGGACAAAAATTCCAAGCAGAATTTGGAGGGATAATTGAGCCCTTCATTTTAATATATCGTATGCCTTGTTTGGCTCAAAACAGATTTTTGAAAATTTTTTAAAAAATTTCAATTGCCGCTATTTTGGGAAAAAAATTCCGAGCAGAATTCTCTAGGATAATTGAGCCCTCTATTTTAACATATCGCAATATACTTTGCATATTTTTAAAAGCATATCTGAATACATTTCTTTGATATTTTAAATTAATATTAGATATATCATATACGAAAAATATATTTATTATAATATCAATATATAAATCATTCCGCAAAGTTTAATATTGCTCATGTATCTGGACTCATAATTCATAAATGGCAATTATGAATTATGTATGTGAATATATAGTATATAATATACAATATATGTAATATATTTAATATATTATATGTTATATAATATTTTTTTGAGTGCCGCCATTTTAGAAAGAAAATTCTACGCAGAATTCTCAAGGATAATTGAGCCCTCTATTTTAATATATCGCAATATACTTTGCATATTTTTAAAAGCATATCTGAATACATTTCCTCGATATTTCAAAAGAATATTAGATATATTATATACCAAAAATATATTTATTATAATATCAATACATAAATAAGTGTGCAAAGTTTAATATTGCTCATGTATCTGGACTCATAATTCATAAATGGCAATTATGAATTAATGTGAATATATAATATACAATATATGTAATATATTTAATATATTGTATATTATAATATTTTAAAAAATGTCGTCAAACACTGATTTCCTCTCTGAGGATCCTCATCCTTGCGGATGTTGAAAATTCTGAGGAAGAAAGATGAAAAAAAAAAGTTTCTCTGATCCAAGAAAGTGTAACATTTGTTGCACAGTTGAGATAGAGGAATATCGTATTTTTCAAGTTTCTCGAACGTGAGAGATACTTTCTCCCTGCTGTTTACCCACGTATCGCAAACTGAAAAACAAAATGGCGTCGTTTTCCGACGAAAATGACGGATCTTACGCCATTTTGTTTCTCGGCGGGGTTGTTTGTGTTTTTTTTTCACTCGTCTGCCCAGCTACTTACTCGCACTACTGCGGATCGTACTGTGTACATATTTTATGCCAAAGTGGTAAGAGTACGTATACGAACAGACGAGAAAGAAACTGAAGAAGCTCCGAGTGAATTTTACCGGCTGCACCCTCGAGAGTGTCGCCAAGCAGGAAAGAGAGTGGAAGGGGGAGTGGGGGAAGGGGGTGGGGGAGAAAAGGACACATGAGGGGGAAGGGGGAGTCACGTTTAAGGGGGCGAAAGAGGAAACATCCAAATGGAGATGTCTTGTATGCAGAAAAAAAGGGCGGAACGAGCTTTGGCTAGGAAAAACAAAAAGTTGAAAAAAAAAAGGAAAAAAAATTTACTCGGAATCGCTTTCAAATTTGTAATTCGTCCTCTACGTTTTCGCTACCATTTTTTTTTTTTTTTCATGTTTTTGTACTTGAAGTCTCAAATAATGTCCTCAAATAATATTTTCCTTCAATTTTTTCGTTCCTTCATTCAATTTTCTTGAACTTTTTCAAATTTCAATTAACAAAACTTTTTTGTTGCTCCGTTTTGTTCCATTTTTAATTGTATTATAATGATTATAAAAAAAATTGAGGTTTATAATGATAAAGTGAAAAATATACATTTCAGATATACGTAAAGTGTGGAAAAATATATTTTTCCATACATCCATCGTGTGATATATTCTGATATATTTTTGAAATACACTCAGTCAAAAAATTAAAGGAACAGCAAATTTTTCGAGTTTTTTCAGCGATTTTCCAAAGGCTGTAACTTTGTTAATTTTGGTCGTAAAATTTTTTTTTAAAAAGCATTTTGAATCTTCTAGTTTTGGAATCTTGATTACATTACATTACACATTGCAATGTAATGTGTAATGGAGAAAACTTTGATTGCAATTTTGGGAATGGAAAAATATAGATGAATAAATTATTGCAATTTTGCAGTACATTTTATTGACTTGGGACTTGAATTTTTGGAATTATAATATAGATGCTTTTTAGAATTCAAGGTGAAAATCTAAGTCTCAAGCAAATAAATCAAAGTTTTGTCCAATGGAAATTTTTTCTATTACACACTACCTTGTAATGGGCAGGGTTGCAAATAATACGTTACTTTTTTAAATGCAATTGCATTTTCATTAACCATTAAATTTCAATGGTTAATGAAAATAATTTCCATTAACCATTAAATTTCAATGGTTAATGAAAATAATTTCCATTAACCATCAAATTTTAATGGTTAATGATTAATGGTCGATGAAAATAATTTCTATTAACCATTTAATTTTACTGATTAATGAAAGTAATTTCCATTAACCATTAAATTTTAATGATTAATGAAAATAATTTCCATTTACCATTAAATTTTAATGGTTAATGAAAATAATTTCCAATAACCATTAAATTTTAATGGTTAATGAAAATAATTTCCATTAACCATTAAATTTTAATGGTCAATGAAAATAATTTCCATTATCTATTAAATTTTTCATGGTTAATGAAAATAATTTCCATTAACCATTGAATTTTAATGGTCAATGAAAATAATTTCCATTAACTATTAAATTTTAATGGTTAATGAAAATAATTTCCATTAACCATTGAATTTTAATGGTCAATGAAAATAATTTCCATTAACTATTAAATTTTAATGGTTAATGAAAATAATTTCCATTAACTATTAAATTTTAATGGTTAATGAAAATAATTTCCATTAGCCATTGAATTTTAATGGTCAATGAAAATAATCTCCATTAACCATTAAATTTTAATGGTTAATGAAAATAATTTCTATTAACCATTAAATTTTAATGGTTAATGAAAATAATTTCCATTAACTATGAAATTTTAATGGTTAATGAAAATAATTCCTATTAACCATTGAATTTTAATGGTCAATGAAAATAATTTCCATTAACTATTAAATTTTTCATGGTTAATGAAAATAATTTCCATTAACCATTGAATTTTAATGGTCAATGAAAATAATTTCCATTAACTATTAAATTTTTCATGGTTAATGAAAATAATTTCCATTAACCATTGAATTTTAATGGTCAATGAAAATAATTTCCATTAACTATTAAATTTAAATGGTTAATGAAAATAATTTCCATTAACTATTAAATTTTAATGGTTAATGAAAATAATTTCCATTAACCATTGAATTTTAATGGTCAATGAAAATAATTTCCATTAACCATTAAATTTTAATGGTTAATGAAAATAATTTCTATTAACCATTGAATTTTAATGGTCAATGAAACAATTTCCATTAACTATTGAATTTTAATGGTCAATGAAAATAATTTCCATTAACTATTAAATTTTAATGGTTAATGAAAATAATTTCCATTAACTATTAAATTTTAATGGTTAATGAAAATAATTTCCATTAACCATTGAATTTTAATGGTCAATGAAAATAATTTCCATTAACCATTAAATTTTAATGGTTAATGAAAATAATTTCCATTAACTATTAAATTTTAATGGTTAATGAAAATAATTTCCATTAACCATTGAATTTTAATGGTTAATGAAAATAATTTCCATTAACCATTAAATTTTAATGGTTAATGAAAATAATTTCCATTAACCATTGAATTTTAATGGTTAATGAAAATAATTTCCATTAACTATGAAATTTTAATGGTTAATGAAAATAATTTCTATTAACCATTTAATTTTAATGGTCAATGAAAATACTTTCCATTAACCATTAAATTCTATTAACCATTAAATTTTAATGGTTAATGAAAATAATTTCCATCAACTATTAAATTTTAATGGTTAATGAAAATAATTTCCATTAACTATTAAATTTTAATGGTTAATGAAAATAATATCTATTAACCATTGAATTTTAATGGTCAATGAAAATAATTTCCATTAACTATTAAATTTTTCATGGTTAATGAAAATTATTTCCATTAACTATGAAATTTTAATGGTTAATGAAAATGCAAATGCATTAAAAAAAAGTAATGCATTATTTGCAACCCTGTGACGATCACATAAGATTGTTTTTACATCAAGAATGTGAAAAGAAAGAATTTATATATTCGCAACAAATCCAGAGGACAAATTTATTCGGATCAAATAAAATTCATTTGAAATAAATAAATTTTCTTATTTATAAATGGGCCTATAAATCTTTTCTCTGGATACGGATATCGATGGTATTCCATTTTCGTATCGTCACTCTGAAACGATATTTCGTATAGTTTCGTTTCGTATCATATGTTTACATAATACATAGGTTATGTAAAATATATATGGGGCGTTCCATTCCAAATCGGAAAGTTCGAAAAACTTTTTTTTTTCCTCAATTTTTTTATATTCTTTAGTACCCATCAAAAGGCCCTTCCTTTAAAATTTCGAAATTTTTTGATTACCCGTTCAAAAGATATTAAATTAACAAAAAACCGCTCTTTTTTTTTGTATTTCGGTCATAACTTCTTTGATAATGATCCAAATTGAGTTTTTTTTTTCTAAATTTTTGTTTTTTTATGGCCTTTTCAGAAAAAAATACAACAAAAATATTCGACGAGTTTTTGAATGAGTTTTTTGAGTTTTAATCTTTAAATCGCGTTTTTCAAAGTGAGTGTCATTTATTTTTTATTTTTTTTAATTTTTGCTGTCTATTTTTTGCTATCTATTCAATAATTTTTAAGACGTGTCCGATCGTGGGATTTCCGTAACTACTATTTTTTTCGATTTTTGAAAATTACTTTTTTTTTTTAAATAAATTATTATGAATACCAATTTTTGTTACTGGATAGTATTTTTTCTAATATTTAGAATTTATTTTGACACTTTTTTTAATGTTAATAGGTTCTTAAAATTAATAATTAATCGTTAAGTCTGTTTATGAACAATAATAATAACAGTTTTTATTCATTCATATTAATTAATTAATTAATTAATTAATTATTAATATAATTATTGATTTTAAAAATCAGTTAACAATGAACAAGTGTCAAAATTAATTCAAAATGATTTTAAAAAATATTATACCGCAAGAAAAATTGGTATTCATAATAATTTGTGAAAAAAAAAAATTTTAATTTTCAAAAATCGAAAAAAAATAGTAGTTATGAAAATCCCACGATCGGATTAGTCTTAAAAATTGTTAAATAGATAGATATTAAAAACAAAAAATTTGAAAAAAAAATTAGAAAAGACACTTTGAAAAACGCGATTTAAAGTTTAAGACTCAAAAATCTCATTCAAATCTAGTCAAATATTTTTGTTGTATTTTTTCTGAAAAGGCCATGCAAAAAGAAAAATAAAAAAAAAAAACTTTCAATTTGGACCATTATTGAAGAAGTTATGACCAAAATACCAAGAAAAGAACGGTTTTTTTTTGTTAATTTAATATCTTTTGAACGGGTCATTAAAAAAATCTTAAAATTTAACAGGGAGGATCTTTTAATGGGTACTAAAAAATAAAAAAAATTGAGGAAATAAAAAAAAACTTTTTCAAACTGTCTGATTTGGGATGGAACGCCCCATAATTATACAGATATTTCTCCTGATCGAGAGACGATCATTTTCCATTCAACAACCCCCTTCGGATTATACTCACTATTGATTTGTCTTTGAGGAAATACGTGCAACTTGTACACAAAGAATCTGGATGTAAACAAGTCTACAAAAAAAAAAAAAAAAAAAAAAAAAAAAAAAAATCTGGCAAAAGAAATTGTTTCCTGCAGAGAATTATATCAAGTTGATTTGAAAATTGATTTTCACCAGGGCATTATTTTAAAACATATTTTTTTTTTCATTCAAACGCTTTCGTGAGAAAATTCAAATTTGTCAAAATATAAAACGCAAATTATTTTTGAGAATATAAGAATTTTTCATATATGCGAAATATATGGGGCATTCCATCCCAAATCGGACAGTTTGAAAAACTTTTTTTTTTAATTTCCTCAATTTTTTAATATTTTTTAGTACCCATCGAAAGACCCTTACTGTCAAATTTTGAGATTTTTTTGATTACCCGTTCAAAAGATATTAAATTAACAAAAAAACTGCTCTTTTTTTGGTATTTTGGTCATAACTTCTTTAATAATGGTCCAAATTGAAAGTTTTTTTTTTCAAATTTTTTGTTTTTTATGGCCTTTTCAGAAAAAAAATACAACAAAAATATTCGACGTGTTTTTGAATGATTTTTTTGAGTTCTAAACGTAAAATCGCGTTTTTAAAAGTGAATGTCATTTTTGATTTTTTTTTTTTGAATTTTTTGTTTCAAACATCTATCTATTCAACAATTTTTAAGACTAGTCCGATCGTGGGGTCTCAATGAATACGGTTTTTTTCGATTTTTGAGAATGAACAAAAAAAAATTCCAATTAAATTATTATGAATTTTTTATTTATTTTTTTATTTTTTATTTTTTTGAAAATCTTACATATAAGATTATTTCGTGAATTAGAATATTCCTTTGCCAATAGATTTATTTTTTTTGCATCTGAATTTAGGTTTAATGCCCACTCATACAATTCTTGAACTATTGTTATTTTATTAATTATTAATTTTAAAAATCTGTTAACAATGAAAAAGTGTCCAAATTAATTCAAAGTGATTAAAAAAATACTATACAGTAACAAAAATTGGTATTCATAATAATTTATTGAAATTTTTTTTTTTTTAATTTTCAAAAATCGAAAAAAATAGTAGTCATTGAGATCCCACGATCGGGCTAGTCTGTAAAATTGTTAAATAGATAGATGTTAGAATAAAAAAATTAAAAAAAAAAATCAAAAATGACATTCACTTTTAAAAACGCGATTTTACGTTTAAAACTCAAAAAACTCATTCAAAAAAACATCGTATATTTTTGTTGTATTTTTTTCTGAAAAGGCCATGAAAAAAAAAAATTTTGAAAAAAAAAACTTTCAATTTGGACCATTATTGAAGAAGTTATGACCAAAATACCAAAAAAAGAGCGGTTTTTTGTTAATTTAATATCTTTTGAACGGATAATCAAAAAAATATTGAAATTTAATAGTAAGGGTTAAAGGTACTCAAAAATATAAAAAAATTGAGGAAATGAAAAAAAAAAATTTTCAAACTGTCCGATTTGGGATGGAATGCCCCATATACACCAAAAATTCTATGATTGCTGCATATAGTTTGTACAATAAATGGTTTTCTCATTAAAAACATATAATTGGTAAATATATCTCATATATCATAAAAAATTTCGATATATATTTTTTCTCTATATCATATACATTATATTCTAAATAATATAATGTAGATGAAAAAGATATGTGACAGTGCAACGATACAAATTTCCGCAGGGGTTTAATATATTTGGGTTATTAATATATTTAATATATTTAATATATTAATTTCAGAAAATTTTACAGGTGTAAAATCAAATTTATCTCTTATTGAAAAGTAATATATGCATATGTAGTTTTTCCAGCGTTCACACATGGAAAACGTATTTCCAGAATACTTCCAATAAATCTGTGATATATTTTTTACATTAATATATTCAACGTATATTTTAAAATTTATAAATAATATCTGACATTTGGGACAATACAATAATATACAATATTTCTGAAATATATTTTCAATATACTTCATTGCTATAAGAAATGTACTGATATATTGGATATGATATTGTTATTTGTGAAATATATCTGTAATAAATATATAACGTACAAAAAATATACGTATTTCGATCATCATATTGGTGCCAACATAGATAGAAAATATATCTCAGATATATTAAATATAGCCGAAGTTAAATAATTCGAAATATATGCTGAATATACAATCGATAAATATAGATTTCGATATACATATCTAAAATAAATGGGAAATATATTTTTACATCAATTTGTCTTATAAAATATTTACGCATATATTTCTTCTTATATCTTCCAATTTATTAATATAAACTTACAATTTTTTGAACGTTTATATATGGAAGATATATTTGTATTTATTTCAAATATATCTAAAATATATCTGTTCTCTGTTAATAATATATTCCCAAATATAATATATCGAATATTAAATTTTGGAACAAAATATATCAAGAGACGCGGCAGCGTCTCGAAACCAAATAACAAAGAAATTGAGATAAAAAATATATCTAATATCTTCGACATACATCGTCCATGTGTGTCCCAAATATATCATATTCATAAACAAATTAATATATCTAGATATATTTGACGTTTGAAAAATATATTTCCATACATACATAGCATTATTCTGTTCCATATCGTACTTACATCCCTGATATATCAGAGAAAATATATCTTAGATATATTTTGGATATGCGAAAAATAAATTAAATATATTTTGACACAATAATTTTCGTATTTCTTATATATGATGTATATTTTTCATGATATGTCTTTTTCATGAACGAAGGAAGTTCGTCGAGGGGTATATTTGAGGGGTTGCTTTGTATTTATTTGTATTTGTATATATTTGTATTTATTTCAAATATATCCAAAATATATCAAGAGACCAAATAACAAATCAAATAACAGAGAAATTGAGATAAAAAATATATTGAATATCTTCGATATATATCGTCCATGTGTGTCGCAAATATATCATTTTCATGAACAAACCAATATATCTAGATATATTTGACGTTTCAGAAATATATTTCTATACATACATAGCATTATTCCGTTCCATATCGTACTTACATCCCTGATATATCAGAGAAAATATATCTCGGATATATTTTGGATATACGAAAAATAAATTAAATATATTTTGACACAATAATTTTCGTATTTCCTATATATGACGTATATTTTTCATATGTCTCTTTCATGGGCGGAGGGAGTTCGTCGAGGGGTATATTTGAGGGGTTGCTTGCCAACAATCATACATGTATGTATGTGTATAATATATACTATATACATCATATAATATATATGTATATATCAGGCACTGCACAGCTTCCTCTTTCGGCAAGTACACGGCTCGAGACGTCCTGAGAGTTCTGCCAAGTTCCTTTGCCCCTTTACCCCCCCCCCCCACCCCCACCCCCGCCGCTACCCCCCCCCCCCTAACCCCTTTCATAATCTCGCGAGTTCTCGGCTTTCCTGTGTCTCATCACGACACCCCAGACTAGCATCTCTTCCGACTGCTACCCTCTCTCTCTCTCTCTCTCTCCCTCCATCTATCTCTCTCTGTACCTCATTAAGCTTGGAGCCTAGGCTAGCGATAAACCGTGTACACACTATAGCTATAGACGTTTAAATGGATTTTCCTTTGCGCTCAAGACCAGGTCGTCTTCTCTCTGTTCTTGCCTCGTCCGTTTTGCTCCTGCCTTCGTATGCACGAGATTCGTAGAGAAAATCGCATGCATTTTTATTTAAAAAAAAATATATATATATATATATGGGTCATTCCATGTAAAATCGACCACAAGTTGGAATCGACCCCACTCAATTTCGATGAAATTTGGTCAGAAGTCTTCGTTTTCAATAAAACAAAGTTCTACCGAAGGAAAAAAATTGAAAAATGTTTGTTTCGAAAGTTATTCAAAATTTGAAATTTCACCATTTTTCAAATATTTCAAGTTTATTTTTCAAATATCTCGAAAACTATAATGGTTACGAAAGATCGTTCTGAATTCGTTTTGAAGAATATACTTGCTATGAAAAAAAAATATATATATTCCGAAAAAAATTTTTTAAAATGATGAATCTGGAGAATTTTGAATTTTCAAAAAACGTGAAAATCCAAGTTCCATATTTCATTTTTGGTTTAATTTTTTTAAATATAATACCTTGTACTGATCTTAAAATATCCTGAAATGTTCAGAAAAAGCTTGAAGCTTGAATAAAATATAATTTCAATATATTGTTATATCATATAAATATATTACTACATCGTTTGAATATATTACTATATAGTTTAAATATATTATTAATATATCATGTGAATATATTATTTTGCTCATTGATTCTATTACCACCCGTGCGTGAAAATTCTAGGGAAGCCCTGAATTAAGTCGGGACCTTGTCGGGCTTCGATCGGGCAACCCATATTTGAAGAAGTCGGTATAATTACAACAGAACCAAATCGGGCCCAAATAGGGCGAAAGTATCGGAGCCCTGATTATTTCAAACATGGCACTGACGAGGCAACCCTTTGAGGGCCTAATCGGGCTTCACGGGGAGTTAGTTCCGAGACTCGCCATGAGATGTCGCATACGGCGTGAGCTCTCTCCCATACGAAATATGCAAATAGCATGCTTATATAGCCGAAGTGTATTCGACACCGCAGAGTCAGGCCTCTCAGGAAGTCATACCCGCAAGGTTTCTACGAAATCCTCTGCCTTATACTATTTTTTTCGTAAAAATTGTCTTGGAGGATTATTAACAATATATTATAAATAATATATTATTAATAATTAATTATTATTGTTGTAAGTTATTGTTGTATTACAGTTGTAGAGGCCCTCATTTGGCAGCCTTCTAAGGCTTTTGTCGAAAAAGCGTGGTCCATTCAGGGGCCCTATTGGGCTTCCAGTTAAGGGCCCAAAGTAAGTTAGGGAAAACCGATCGGGGCCCAGTCGGGGCCTCAATAAAATTTACGCACGGGCATTGTTTTCATAAGGTTTTGGGACTACAAATTGCTCGTTGATATATTTCTATTTTTTTTTTTTTACAAAGAACAATTGCGTGACATTTAAATAATAAAAAATATGATATTTTTTTAAGATATTTTTTAAATATTTGATTGAGTTATTAAAAGGTTGCGATGTACCGGCTTTTTTTGGAGAGAATCGTTAGAAGGGTGAGTTTTAATCGGTAGAGATGTTCATGCATGCAGTGTTTTTTTTTTCATTATAAATGCTTAAAAAAAACCTTGAAGGATTCGAATAAATTCACAATGGGACTAACTGGAGCAAATATGGACGATAGACGTCCCTTTGCACGATCAGGTCAGCATTTATTTATGACGGATGACCATTTGCTCTCGTATAAATAGAGCTGCGATAAGGGCATCACTATTGTTGAAGGGTTGTATGTTTGATTAGAGACGAAAAAACTCGACACGCTCCCTCCCTCTTTCCCTTTCCTCCTTCCTCTTACCCCCCCCCCTCTCTCCCTCCCTCTCTCTCTCTCTCTCTCTCTCTGTCTTTCTGCCATAATATCGATCGTTTTCAACCCCCTCATTTTTTCACCCCCTCCTCATCATGGTCGTACAATCGTGCATACAACCCTTAAGGCCATAGTTTTATCGCTCGATTACGCATCACGAGAGGGATGAAAAAGCTCTTTGACCTTTTTTCATCCTGTCTCTGAAGCCTTGGTCATATTTGAAACGCCGATCGACAAGGATTGTATATATATGAAGATCGAAGAACAATTTTGTGATAAGGGGTAAAAAAAATCACGGTCCCTTCGGAATTGAGATTGTGAAACGTGACAAATTTGATAACACACCCTATATTCTGGATTTGTACATGACCGATTCCTCGAATTTTGCAAGTAAGTTGGAATTTCGAAATTTTTTACGATTTTTCAAACTGAGTATTTTTTTTCTTGTCTCGTTCTACAAATCCTAAAACCACTGAAACCCACCCCTTTAGTAACCCTCAATAATAGTCTCGTTTTTCAAGAAGATGTGAGAATATCTCGCCAATTTTTATATGAGTGATTCTTGAAAAGTAAATGTTGATTTTTCAGAATTTAACCGAAATCCTAAAGTCACTGAAACCCACCCCTTCAGCTACCCTTAATATTGCCTTGTCTCGTTTTACAAGAAAATTTGAAAATATCTCGCCAATTTTTTTCCAAGTAGTTCATAAAAAATAAATACAGATTTTTAAGAATTTATCCAAAACCCTAAAATCATTAAAACCCACCCCCTCAGCCACCCTTAATATAGACTTGTCTCATTTTATAAAAAGATGTTAAAATATCTCGTTAATTTTGTTGATTGTAGTTCTTAAAAAATAAATAGAGATTTTTAAGAATTTATTCAAAACCCTCGAATGACTGAAACCTACCCTTTCAGCCACCCTTAATACAGACTTGTCTCGTTTTACAAGAAGATGTGAAAATATCTTGACGATTTTTTGTGAGGTGTTTCTAAAAAATAAAAAGAAATTTTTAAGAATTTATTCAAAATTCTAAAATTACTAAAACCCACCCCTTCAGCCACCCTTAATATAAACTTGTCTCGTTTCATAAAAAGATATTAAAATATTGCGCCAATTTTCTTATTTGTAGTTCTTAAAAAATGAATAGAGATTTTTAAGAATTTATTCGAAACACTGAAATGACTGAAACCTACCCCTTCAGCCACCCTTAATATAGATTTGTCTCGTTTTACAAGAAAATTTGAATATATCTCGCCAATTTTTTTGTTTGTAGTTTTAAAAAAATTAATAGAAACTTTCAAGAATTTATCCGAAATCCTAAAATCACTGAAACCTACCCCTTCAGCCACCCTTAATATAGACTCGTCTCGTTTTACAAGAAAATTTGAAAATATCTTGCCAATTTTTTTGTGAGTAGTTCTTAAACAATAAATACAGATTTTTAAGAATTTATCCGAAACCCTTAAATCATTAAAACCCACCCCTGTAGCTACCCTTAATATAGACTTGTCTCGTTTTACAAGAAAATTTGAAAATATCCCGCTAATTTTTTTGTGAGTAGTTCTTAAACAATAAATAAACAATTTTTACATTTTTTTCGAAATTCTAAAATCACCGGATCGCACCCCCCAACCACTCTTAATACAGACTATTCCCTTTTTACAAGAATATCTGAAAATATCACGGCAATTTAATGTAAATAATTCTTGAAAAATAAATCAAGATTTTCAACATTTTTTACGACACCCTAAAATCACCAGAAGGCACCCCTCAGTCACTGAAACCTACCCCTTCAACCACCCTTAATATAGATTTGTCTCGTTTTACAAGAAAATTTGAATATATCTCGCCAATTTTTTTGTTTGTAGTATAAAAAAAAAAAAAATTTTAAGTATTTATCCGAAATCCTAAAATCATTGAAACCTACCCCTTCAGCCACCCTTAATATAGACTCGTCTCGTTTGACAAAAAAATTTGAAAATATCTCGCCAATTTTTTTGTAAGTAGTTCTTAAAAAATTAATACAGATTTTTAAGAATTTATTCGAAACCCTAAAATCATTAAAACCCACCCCTTTAGCCACCCTCAATATAGACTTGTCTCGTTTTACAAGAAAATTTGAAAATATCCCGCTAATTTTTTTGTAAGTAGTTCTCAAACAATAAATAAACAATTTTTACATTTTTTTCGAAATTCTAAAATCACCGGATCGCACCCCCCAACCACCCTTAATAAAGACTTTTCCCTTTTTACAAGAATATCTGAAAATATCACGCCAATTAAATGTAAATAATTCTTGAAAAATAAATAAAGATTTTCAACATTTTTTACGAAACCCTAAAATCACCAGAAGGCACCCCTCAGTCACCCTTAATAGAGAAATTCCCGTTTTACAAGAAGATGTAAAAATATCAAGCCGATTTTGAGTGAGTAATTCTTAAAAAAATAAAATACCTAAAGATATTTAGCATTTTTTGCAAATCCCCAAAATCACCTAAACGCACCCCCCCCCCCTCCCCAGCCACCCTTAATATTCCCCATCCCTGATGAAAGTACATCAATTTTCATAACGAAAAAAATGGAGCCTCGGTTTTTCTTCCAAACAAAGGCAAAGGCATTGGAATTTGTTTGAAGGTTATCTTCATCCCCCCGAGTCCATCGACTGGATTCCCCAATTTTATCTGATGATTTAGGGATTGGTGAGATAAGAGACGACTTGTCGATGGAGGATAAATTGATGGTGAGAAGGGTCGATTAAAAATAATTGATTCGTCTGGACACCTCGTAAGTGAAATTCGCCTTTCGGACGAGATTGGAAGCGTCTCAAGGTCACGGTTGATGGTCACACTTGATTGGCGCCTTTTGACCACGATATAATACACATGTGGGCACAAAAAGAGACCGGAAAAGCGAGAGGAAAATCTGACCTCCTTTCCAACGACCTTGTCCGTTATCTATTGATTTATTTTCACCGTTCATTCGATATAAAAATATCTACGTGCTGAAAAATCTATTTTACACGAAAGTGTGTCCCCGCAAGGTTGACCTACCTACACGAACAATGGTCTATTTTCAAAAATGTCAAATTTTTATCGCACGAAGCATTTCAAGTGGTTTTTCAATATTTCCTTTCGACGAGAATTTCGGGATGACGAAGTTGAGATTTAACGCAAACTTAAGGGAGAAACTCACTGTAAGGGATGAAAAAAATTCTCAATGTCTGACATTTTTTTTTTTAAAGGCATAACTGATTATTGAAGGATTGGGGTATCGTTGTTTTGCCAAGTATATATTCAATTTATTCAACTGCAAAATATATGCTTTTAATATATCGTTATATCAGGATACCGTTATATCTAGACATCGGAACATAAAAGATAAATATCTTGATATAATCAATAATAATATATCGACATATAAAACTCTTAGCACAATATACCACTATATAAGTATACAAATCAATCAAATATACTGATATACCCGTAGTAAAAAACTCCATTCGTCGCCATTGAAAAATCCCCATTCATTCTCCATTGCCAAAATAACCAACGGAGATGAATGCCGAATTGCCAAAGGGGATTTTCGCCATTGAATTCCCCATTTCAAATCGAATGAGGAGTTTCCAATGAGGATTGACTTCCCCATTTGAAACGGAATGGGGATTATCCTATGGGGATTCAATGAAGAAAATCCCCATAGGCAATTCGGCATTCATCTCCATTGGTTTTTGTAGGCAATGGGGAATGAATGACGATAATCAATGGAGATTCTTTCATATAGTAAAAAACTCCATTCGTCACCATTGAAAAATCACCATTCATTCCCCATTGCCAAAATAACCAATGGAGATGAATGCCCAATTGCCCAAGGACATTTTCGCCATTGAATTCCCCATTTGAAATCGAATAGGGATTTTCCAATGAGGATTGACTTCCCCATTCCAAACGGAATAGGGATTATCCCCATGGGCATCAGTCGGCAAGAACTCCTTGCATGGATTTTCTGGACACCGACTTCTGCTAATATTCCGTGCTCACACTCGTCTAGATAAGCATACTCTTCGCATAATCCGTATGGGAGTTCAGCGGGTTGCCGTCCTGCGACATCTCGCGCCAAGTCTCGGAACTAACGCGACGCGGTTTCCAATGGACATCTTTGGGTAATGCTGATCATTCAGTTCATCCGCATTTACTTCCCAATGGACACCATTGGGTAAAGCTGATCATTTCGTTCATCAGCATTGGCCTTCCAATAGATACCATTGGGCAATGCTGATGGCTCGGTCCATCAGCATTTGCTTTCCAATGGGCATCATTGAGTAATGGTGATCATTCGGTTCATCCGCATTTGCTGTCCAATGGACGTCATTGGGCAATGGTGACTTTTCAATGGATATCCATTCACTGATCAATGGTCGTCCCTATACGCCATTGACAAATGCGGAAATCTCAATGGGTCCCCATTCATTGTCCAATGGAGTCGTATGAGGACCATTGGTTGCCATTGGCGATTCAATGGAGTTTTTTACTACGGGTATCACCAAGACAATCAATTTATACAAGAATATATCAATATATCAAGATATATCGGAGTATAAAACTTAATCATATGATATATCTAATATTAATATATTGACAAGTAAAACAATAAATATATCAATATATCAGTGTACCGCTATACCAAGATATCGAAAAGTCAATATATCGATGTATCAAAATATTAATATATAAATATAACGATATATCAAAACTATTATAATTTCAATCAATCGATGAATTGATAAATTTTGATATCGAAGTTTCGCAATTTTTAAGTGGTTTTTCAATATTTCCTTCAGACGAGAATGTCGAGTGAAATAGACGAGTGAAAAAAATTGTCAATGTTTGAAATTTTTTTTTATCGGGCATAACTATTTATTGAAGGGTCGGGGTGTCGTTATTTTATCAAGTATTTAAATTTATTCAACTGCAATTTTGCTTGGAAAATTTTAAAAATTAATGAAATCAAAATGTATAAAAAATAAACTGAAACTTCACAGTGTAAAGAATTATGCGATAGAAAAAAAATATTGCCATTTATTTTGAAATTCCAAAAAGCTGTGAAAAATAATTTCAATAGTTTGAAAATGATTTTCAGCCATGAACATTAATTTTCCTCATCAAAAATTTTTTTCAACGATTTTACAACAATTCTTTCTATTTTTTTTTCAGAAATTTAAATTTAAATATTCAATATTAATTTAGTATCTGATATGATAAATTGAGTATTTAAATTGCAAAATTCCAATAGAAAAATTAAACTTTCAGGAATTTTCAAAAACCGTTATTCTGATCGCATTAAAAAAAAATCACCCTAAATATACTCTATATAACATATAGCATATAATATTATCGTATTACATTATATTATATTATATTATATTAAATCATTATATTATATATTATTATAATAATAAACCACAAAATACTTCTTTGAAGTAAAAAAAAATGACGCTATCGAGTATTGAAAATCCTAAAAATTCAAAATTCGAAGGAAATCCAAAAAAATTGCAATTCCAAAATACAGTCTCAAATTTTAACCCATTTCAACAACAGTTTTAGGATAATCCGAGGATCAAAACGAGGAAAATTGTTTTTTTCAACGCTGTTCATATTTTCAATATTTAATTTTTAAAAAAATCAGTCGTCGGCCATTTTGCAAAAAATTATTTTATTTCGACCACGAATAAAATCTACGAAAATAGTATTTTTACATCAAAATCATCGAGTCTGCGATATCATGGCTGCGTTGTCTTTCTGCGATGTCCATATTTTGGCCCACCAACCCCTGGAAAATATATTTTTTTTTCATCACGAGTGTTTCGTCGTCGTATTTTTAGTAGAGACGCCGTTGAGACAAGAGAGGAAAGGAAGGAAACAAGGAGAGCGGTTCATTATTGCAGAAAGCGTGGCCCTCTTATCAGACAAGAGTGACACCGAACTCTCACCTCCTGAATGCACCCTTCGTCATTCCCTCCCTCCCTCCCTCCCGCCCTCCCTCCCCCCCACCCTCCCCCCCTCCCTCCCGCCCTCCCTCCCTCCCTCCCTCCCTCCCTCCCTCCCTCCCTCCCTCCCTCCCTCCCTCCCTCCCTCCCTCCTCCTCCCTCCCTCCCTCCCTCCCTCCCTCCCTCCCTCCCTCCCTCCCTCCCTCCCTCCCTCCCGCCCTCCCTCCCTCCCTCCCTCCCTCCCTCCCGCCCTCCCTCCCGCTTTCCCTCACACCCTCCCGTCCGCCATCCCTCCCTCCCTCCCTCCCTCCCTCCCTCCCTCCCTCCCTCCCTCCCTCCCTCCCTCCCTCCCTCCCGCCCACCCTCCGCCCCTCCCTCCCTCCCTCCCTCCCTCCCTCCCTCCCTCGCTCTTCTTCTTCTTCTCTTCTTCTTCTTTCTTTCGACTGCGTCAAGGGTGATGCCCATAAAAAAATTTTGACTCAATATTCCAAAAGTAGAAGGTTCAAGCTTCAAAATGCTTTTTTTGGAAATTTTTCACGACCAAAATTAACAAAGTTACAGCCTTTGGAAAATCGCTGAAACATCTCGAAAATTTTGCTGTTCCTTTAATTTTTTGACCGAGTGTATATCAATGTCTGTATATTAGACAATCACTGTAACGATATATCAAATATCAATATATCAAAATATTCATATAATTTCCCACGATACCTTTAATATATCAAAATATTCATATAATTTCCCACGATACCTTTAATATATCGATATATCAGTATATCGATATATCAAACATGAAACATCGGTAAGTCAAAGGACTAAAACATCGATATATCAGGATACCGCTATGCCAAGATATCAGATTGTAATACTAATAGATCGCTATATCAAACTCTTGGTACAATATATCACTGTATTAGCATTGTACGAATCTATCAAATACTGATATACCGACAAGTCAAGCGATTCGTATATCGATATAGCAGCATATCGAGATATTAGAGTATAAAACATTAACATATAATATATCTAATATTAATATATCGAATTATATATATTTGACAATGATATATTCATGTATTAATATTAACGATATATTTCAACGTTCCTTACGCTTCGGTGAACAATTTTTCTGTTTTTCTTTCGATTCCACTAATTTAAATAACATATAATATAATCTAATATCAATATATCGATCTATAAAAAATGAATATATTGGTAAGCGAAAGTATCAATACATCGATATATCAGGATACCGCTATATGAAGATATCAGAACATAAAATATATATCTCGATATATCCGATATTAATATATCGCTGCATCAAACTCTTAGTACAATATGTATCACTTTAGTACTACATAAATCTATCAAATACTGATATATCGACCAGTCGAGCAATTAATATATCAAGATATATTGGAACATAAAACGTTAACATCATAGGATGTATCTTATATTAATATAACGATATATCAAAATGATTATAACATGAATCAATTGATATATCGATAAATTTTTATATAAAGGTATCGTAATATTGGTATATCGAACTATCGATATATGAAAATAGATATATCAGGCACACATATATTGTGCTGCTTTTCCACGTTGAGATATATCGATGTGTGCGCCGTGTAAACACATTTCGTGGGTGTGTTTTACTGGCTTCACGGAGCTATATATGAAAAGCCAGGCAAAGGCTCGATGGAATCAGGAATCGTGCCAAGATTCACGAATCCTCCTGGCCAGAATCTTTGTCTTTGTTTACTCTTCTCCGCATGATATTCTTTGCGGAAAATCTTCAACCTTTTTTCGCGGAAGGAAAATATTAAAATCTGAAGACAACAAAAGATTAAGAAAATCTTTTCTCCTCTTCGACGCTAAGCTATATCCTTTCTCTTTCCCCCTTGCGCCAATTTCTTTGTTCTCCGAATGTTTATATGATACTCATAATTGTCCTTTATACGAATTCCAGCTGCGATAGCATTTTCTATTTTCCGGTATAATCTCGCACAAATCTGTTGTGCATTCTGTTACGCGAAAAATCGATATATCAAAACATTACAAATATCGATATATGGCGATATATAGCGATATATCTTCATGTGTCGATATATCGATATATTAATATAAGGCTACTGTGCACACATAATCCCATGTATTTGTTGTGAACACCAGAAATATCGATATATCAATATTATCGACATATCGATATTTTTTATCGATATATCATTACATCGATATGCCCATACATTGATATATCGACTTATCGTTATTTTCATGTATTGATATTTCGAGTTTGCTGAATTTCAACTTATCAAAAATTTCACTTCGCCTGGAAAATCAAATCTTACCAAATTTGAGTTATTTATTTATTTATTTTTTCAAATGTTGATAAACAATTGTTATTATTATGTAAACTGAATGCTGCCGTCGCTGCATTGGAATGACAATTATGTCAATAAAGTCAAGTAAGTAAATTTGTAGATACGACGGAAATTTGTAGAAAAATAAATGAAAGAAAAAGCACCAAAGAGTAAAGAGCAGTAAAAATTGATATTTGTTAAAATCGTCATAACTAAGTCAATTTTTGGAATTTTTGCAAAATCTTTACTGCAAATTGGAGCTGAGACTTTGAGTTATGGAACTGTAGAATGAGAAAATTGATTTTTTTTTAAATATCGATCTCGCGCGCCCCTTTTAGGAAATTTACAGAAACCGCCATAATTCGGTCAATTTTTGGAATTTCTGCAAAATCTTTTCTGCGGATTGGAGCTAAATCTTCGAGCTATGGAACTGTAGAATGAGAAAATTTATTTTTTTGGATTTCGAGCTCGCACGCCCCTTTTAGGAAATTTGCAAAAATCGCTACAACTCAGTCAATTTTTGGAATTTTCGCAAAATCTTTTCAGCAGATTGGAGCTGAATCTTTGAGCTATGGAACTGTAGAATGAGAAAATCTATTTTTTTGGATTTCAAGCTTGCACGCCCCTTTTAGAAAATTTGCAAAAATCGCCATAACTCAGTCAATTTTTGGAATTTTCGCAAAATCTTTTCAGCAGATTGGAGCTGGATCTTCGAGCTATGGAACTGTAGAATGATAAAATCTATTTTTTTGGATTTCGAGCTTGCACGCCCCTTTTCGAAAATTTGCAAAAATCGCCATAACTTGGTCAATTTTTGGAATTTCTGCAAAATCTTTTCTGCGGATTGGAGCTGAATCTTCGAGCTATGGAACTGTAGAATGAGAAAATTTATTTTTTTGGATTTCGAGCTCGCACGCCCCTTTTAGGAAATTTGCAAGAATCGCTACAACTCAGTCAATTTTTGGAATTTTCGCAAAATCTTTTCAGCAGATTGGAGCTGAATCTTTGAGCTATGGAACTGTAGAATGAGAAAATCTATTTTTTTGGATTTCGAGCTTGCACGCCCCTTTTAGAAAATTTGCAAAAATCGCCATAACTCAGTCAATTTTTGGAATTTTCGCAAAATCTTTTCAGCAGATTGGAGCTGAATCTTCGAGCTATGGAACTGTAGAATGAGAAAATCTATTTTTTTGGATTTCGAGCTTGCACGCCCCTTTTAGAAAATTTGCAAAAAGCGCCATAACTCGGTCATTTTTTGGAATTTCTGCAAAATCTTTTCTGCGGATTGGAGCTGAATCTTCGAGCTATGGAACTGTAGAATGAGAAAATTTATTTTTTCGGATTTCGAGCTTGTACGCCCCTTTTAGAAAATTTGCAAAAAGCGCCATAACTCGGTCATTTTTTGGAATTTCTGCAAAATCTTTTCTGCGGATTGGAGCTGAATCTTCGAGCTATGGAACTGTAGAATGAGAAAATCTATTTTTTTGAATTTCGAGCTCGCACGCCCCTTTTAGGAAATTTGCAAAAATCGCTACAACTCAGTCAATTTTTGGAATTTTCGCAAAATCTTTTCAGCAGATTGGAGCTGAATCTTCGAGCTATGGAACTGTAGAATGAGAAAATTTATTTTTTTGGATTTCGAGCTCGCACGCCCCTTTTAGGAAATTTGCAAAAATCGCTACAACTCAGTCAATTTTTGGAATTTTCGCAAAATCTCTTCAGCAGATTGGAGCTGAATCTTCGAGCTATGGAACTGTAGAATGAGAAAATTTATTTTTTTGGATTTCGAGCTCGCACGCCCCTTTTAGGAAATTTGCAAAAATCGCTACAACTCAGTCAATTTTTGGAATTTTCGCAAAATCTTTTCAGCAGATTGGAGCTGAATCTTTGAGCTATGGAACTGTAGAATGAGAAAATTTATTTTTTTGGATTTCGAGCTTGCACGCCCCTTTTAGAAAATTTGCAAAAATTGCCATAACTCGGTCAATTTTTGGAATTTCTGCAAAATCTTTTCTGCGGATTGGAGCTGAATCTTCGAGCTATGGAACTGTAGAATGATTAAATTTATTTTTTTGGATTCCGAGCTTGCACGCCCCTTTTAGAAAATTTGCAAAAATCGCCATAACTCGGTCAATTTTTGGAATTTCTGCAAAATCTTTTCTGCGGATTGGAGCTGAATCTTCGAGCTATGGAACTGTAGAATGAGAAAATTTATTTTTTCGGATTTCGAGGTTGCACGCCCCTTTTAGGAAATTTGCAAAAATCGCCATAACTCGGTCAATTTTTGGAATTTCTGCAAAATCTTTTCTGCGGATTGGAGCTGAGACTTCAAGCTATGGAACTGTTGAATAAAAAAATGGATTTTTTGGGTGTCGAGCTCTCGCGCCCTCTTTATGATTTTTTTTTCAAAATATCGATGCAATTAACCAAAGGGTGTCTATTCAGCGACAAAAAAAAATTAAGAGTATCGGGAAGGGGTTGATTATACAGGGTGTAGGCAAGGGTAGCGACGAACCACAGAAACAGAGGATAGAGAGAAAGAGAGAGAAAGAGGCAGAGAGAGATGGGAAAATTGGTTTTAACGCTCGAGAGAGCTATCCGGCTAATTTGAAATTGATACCAACGGATCGAACGGCAATGGAGACGAAATTGGAACATGCCCTTTTGGATCGAATCGGGAATCAGCTAGTCGAGAGGTAGAAACGTGAATTATCTAACGCCAGAAATGTCTCGCTCTATCTCTCTTTCTTTTTCTGGCTTTTCCCAATTTCTCACTTGCACAATCTCGCTCCCTCGCAATTTCTCTCTTCTCCTGTTCCTCCTTCTTTTTTCCTTTCACGGAACGACCTTAATCCCGAGAAATTCCACGAGAAAAGGGCCCCGCGAATTGTCGGCTGCCAGTTCTAAAATCGTCTTAATACACCTAATCCCAAATCCAAGCTGCATCCACTGTTTCTCACTACCTCTTTTAACGCTACATTCCCATATGGGACGTTCCGTGTTGAATCGACCGTCACGGATTTATTTTCAAATTTTTAAAAAAATTATACCAGCTTGAATTGAGAGTTGTCGATTCTTTCAAATTTTTTTCCATCAGTCCTGACCATGTAAATTTTTTATCAAAAGCCTGAAAAATTCAGTTTAAAAAATTCGAAATATTTTCAAAAGTCAAGATTTTTCATGAAATTATCATCAGATTTCCCGCGTGATTTTTTTAACCATTATACCGAGTGAAGTCGACATTCTGGAATTTTTTCAAATTTTTTCCGAAAATTCTCAATGAGTAAAAAAAATTTTTACAATAGAGGGAGAAGCCCGATTTTTTCGATAATTATACTGAGACATTATTATTATTTTAATTACATAAATATATAATATTGTATAGTTATAATAAGCACTTTCGATTTTTTGCAGATTTTTTCCAACGCCTTTTAATACTGAAAAAGAATTTTCAAAATTTTTAATTTTTGAAAAAACTTGGATTTTAAATCTGGAAAAGTTCTTACGATTCAGGCATTTTTAGAAAAAAATTTATAAGCCATGAATTTCAGTGAGTTTTTTTTTTAAATTACAATCATCAAGTTTATTACTCGATTCAATTAGAATTATTAAATTATCGGTAAAAATAAAATTTAATTAATTAATAATCATTTCAATACTCCAAAAATTCTTCAATCACAATAAAAGTGTGGAAAAAATTCATATCAATATAATTGATGAATTTCTTTTCATTTATTTTTTTTCAATTAATTTGAAATTTAATTCCAACAAAATAAAATTTATTACAAAATTATTTTCTTTCCATCGACGAACTAAAAAAATTATTCCGCGACGCAGAATTTTTGATTGGCATTAAATTGAAACTTTTTTTTCTAGACAATAAATTATTTACTATCTAAAATTCAGAAGAATAAAAAAAAATCTTGTTGATAATTGCTGATGAATTTCTCTTGATTTTCGAATAAGCGAAGATTAATTAATTTTTTTAGAGTAATTAAAAATATTGAAAATTATTTTGGGGTAAATTTTTGAAGTTTTGATATATTTTCGGAGTTGTATACTTTTGTAAATAATAATCGAGCTATAGCGTGGAATAACTTTTCACATAGGAACAAACTTTATAATCAATCGATCAATTTCTCAACGTATCGGACAAGGATATGCGTTTATGCGAGAATCGAGTTTAATGAAGTTTCAACATGAACCACCTGCAGCGTTTCTCTGTGTACACATTTATGGATAAAATAGGAAGCTGTTTACATCAAATTCGTCAATATCAAGACCTCATCATCTCCAATTCGATTGGCAAATTTTTTCGTCGTTGTCCCAACTCTGATGTATTTTTTGAAATTTTTTCAAATTTTTGGGATCGAGACTTTTTGAGTTATGATTTTTTTTCTATCGTCTCATTGCAAAAATTAGAAGCCATTTTGAAAATTCATAAAAAAAATCTAAAAAAACAACTAAAGTAGATAGAACAGATTTTAGAAAAATTTTCAAAATCAAACAGATTTTTTGGTAATTTTTCTTCGATTTTTTTTTGCTGTCAATAAAAAATTGAACACATGAAAATAAATAATTTCATTAATCCGTTACTCAAAATTTTATTTTCGTTGAAAAATCAATTTCAGCTTCAAAAATAATTTCTAAATAATAAAGTCAATTTTAGAAATACTACTAATCCGATTTCTTTCGAGTATAAACAATCCCATTGAAATTCGATTAATTTATGGCAAAAAATTAAATTTTGAATATAATTTTTCGATTAAACTTTTAATATTTTCCAAATTAAATTTCGAATATAATTCAATACAAAAACTACAAATAAAATATTTCTTCATTATCTGTGATTGATTGTGAATTATTTTAAGATTTTACAAAATAATTTTTATCTGTACGGCGAAAATTGAGAGAAAAAATTTATAACGCAAAAAAGTTAGGTTCGACAAATTTGAAAAAATTCTAAAAAATATTTCGGAGTGAGAACAACGTGGAAAAAAATTTTGATTGAAATAGGAGATGATGGGAGTTTAGGCGTTGGCTGATTTAACATCGACGGCCCCATATATCAAATAATATATATAGATGTATATATGTATATGTGTGTGTGTATTTGCGAAACCAATGCGAGTTCGAGTTTGCCCGGAAGCTGCGGTGGTTTAGTAAACCCAAGCATCCGAAATAACCGAAACCATAATCATGGTAACATTAACCCTAACACAGAGAGAGCCCTCTGGCGATGAGTAATATGAAGATGAAGTTTTCCAGGTCGTTCGTATGATGTTACCAAACATCCGGCATTTAACTTTGTTTTTAAACTAAAGTTTCGTTATGATCTGATTAAATTTCCAATGAAAATAATTTAAATGTCCTGGTTCAATATTCAAATTTCTTTGTTTCAATTATGAGCCCACACAACAATAATACGTCCCAAGTACGTCTTTTGGACATCACGTCAATTGTCCCGTCAATTACCGGAATGAAATCGTCCCATTATCGTCCCGGGATGTCTTCGGGACGTCTCTTGGACTACAAATACAGCAGAGTGGATATATCCATACGATATTATCGAGACTTCTTGAAGACGTCACCAAGATATTCCAGAATTATCAGACACAGCAATAATACGTCCCAAGTACGTCTTTCGGACATCACGTTAATTGACTCGATTGTCCCGTGATGGTGATGGGATGGTCCCATGGGATTCCCATGGGCTCTGAAATGTCCGCAGTGATAACCGCAATAGGATGGTCCCACTGCCGTCCCGGGATGTCTTTGGGATGTCTTCGGAACGTCTGTTGGACTGCCAACACAGCAGTGGATAATTATTTTTATTTCGATTTAATATTAATTAATTTCAATTAATTAATTACATTTAAATAAAATGGGTACAGTACAGAGGGAGACAGCGAGTACTCCTTGTAATTTGGCCTCTTTTAAGGTTTGACTCCTTTCGGTGTCAAATGTCCGTGTTCACGCTCAGCTATATAAGCATCCTTTGCCATCTCGCAGCGAGTCTGGAACTAACGCCTTGGAATGGCTGACCTCCTATAGACATCTCTAAAAGAGTCCGCTGGGATCGTCCACACATGGTTACGGCAGGATATCCTCAAGACATCCCATATTGATCTCGCGTAGAACAATGTCTCACCGGTGCCTCCCAGAAACATCTCTAAGAGAGTGCGCTGGGATCGTCAAAACACTGTTACGACAGGATATCCTCGAGACATCCTATATTAATCTCGCGTAGAACAATGTCTTACCGGTACCTCGCAAAGACATCTCTAAGAGAATACGCTGGGATCGTCAAAACACGGTTACGATAGGATATCGTCAAGACATCCTATATTAATCTCGAATAGATCAATGTTCTACTAGTATCTCCCACAGACATCTACAAGAGAGTGCGCTACGATCGTCTACACACGGTGATGGTGGAATATCCTCAAGACATCCTATATTAATCTCGCGTAGAACAATGTCCTACCACTACCTCCCACAGACGTCTATAAGAGAGTGCGTTGGGATCGTCTAAACACGGTTGCGGCAGGATATCCTCAAGACATCCTATATTAATCTCGAGTAGATCAATGTCTTACTA
This sequence comes from Alloplasta piceator, assembly GCA_946863875.1. Taxonomy (NCBI): domain Eukaryota; kingdom Metazoa; phylum Arthropoda; class Insecta; order Hymenoptera; family Ichneumonidae; genus Alloplasta; species Alloplasta piceator. The sequence continues at coordinate 34,171,368 of OX333079.1, read as the reverse complement.
GTACCTCCCACAGATATCTATAAGAGAGTGCGCTACGATCGTCTACACACGGTGATGGTGGAATATCCTCAAGACATCCTATATTAATCTCGGGTAGAACAAGGTCCTACCAGTATCTTCCCCAGACGTCTATAAGAGAGTGCGTTGGGATCGTCCAATTACGGTTGCGACAGGATATCCTCAAGATATCCTATATTAATCTCGGGTAGAACGGAATCCTACCGGTACCTCCCAGAGACATCTATAAGAGAGTGCACTGGGATCGTCTAAACACGGTTGCGGCAGGATATCCTCAAGATATCCTATATTAATCTCGATTAGATCAATGTTCTACAAGTATCTCCCACAGACATCTACAAGAGAGTGCGCTACGATCGTCTACACACGGTGATGGTGGAATATCCTCAAGACATCCTATATTAATCTCGGGTAGAACAATGTCCTACCACTACCTCCCACAGACGTCTATAAGAGAGTGCGTTGGGATCGTCTAAACACGGTTGCGGCAGGATATCCTCAAGACATCCTATATTAATCTCGAGTAGATCAATGTCTTACTAGTACCTCCCACAGATATCTATAAGAGAGTGCGCTACGATCGTCTACACACGGTGATGGTGGAATATCCTCGAGACATCCTATATTAATCTCAGGTAGAACAAGGTCCTACCAGTACCTTCCCCAGACGTGGCTATAAGAAAGTGCGTTGGGATCGTCCAATTACGGTTGCGACAGGATATCCTCAAGACATTCAATATGAATCCCGGGTAGAACAATATCTTAATGGATTCTCCCATAGACGTTTATAAGACTTACTATCTTGGCAGGACATGAATGGGACTATCTCGGGATGGTCCCGGGATGAATTTTGCTGTGTGGGAGTTGACTTAAGTTTGTTAAACTTTGCGCGATGTAATGGGAGAAATTACATCATTACATGTGAAATATTCGAATGAGAACTGAATTACAATCAACCGCATTATTAATTTCAATCGCATTTAATTTTGTCCTTCAAGTAAAACTCTGTATTTCTGAAATATTTATGATATATTGTTTGTACAGTCCCACCCAAAAATTGTATCTCATTGAAATATCCGTACTTCGTGATGCAATAAAAATCTGAAAAAAATCAGCATAATTTGGCATGCAATAAACAAACATTATCAATAATAATATTGCCCAAAAGTTATTAATAAATTGTTCAATTGTTTAAACAATGAAACCATTCATTGAGAAAGCAATTATTCGTAAATATTGTCATTATTTGATGGAGGTGAATCTCGAAGAATTATAAATAAATTGTTTTATAATTTTTAGAAACAATGACTATCGATTTTATGGACAAAATTCTCAGAAAACCTAAAGTCAAAACCTGAATGTCCCAAAATAGCTGAAACTGATTTCTAAAAGATGAAATTGATCAATAATTCAAAATCTATTGGTCAGAACTAGTTTAATCTCCACAGAAATATAGATTTTTTATCGTGAAAATTTAATATGATTTTTTCAAATTTAAAAAAAATGAGCTTTTTCAGTTATGCTTGATTTTCGAAAAAACGTAGTTTGACGATTGTGGCGTCATGAATGCACCAAATGAGGTAAACTTATGCTTCTTTTTAAGGGTTTTTAATACAGTTTTGATTTTCTCGAAGTGAAATTCTCGAATTCCAAAATCCGGCGGAGTTATACACAAAATTTAAAAAAAGTTGTTTTATATCACTCAGTACAATAATGGACGCTTTTACGTCCGCAAGTGGACGTGAAAACGTCCATATTGCACCTCGTACATCACTCGGCGTAAAAAAAATTTCTGACTCGTGATGTAATGCACTATCCCAAGTCGTTAAGAGTACACAATTTTCAAAAAATCATAACTTGTACAAATAATTTTATTTTGGGCTAGCGATTGAACAGCATTTTTTTTCTAATGATAGAGAATACAGGAAAATCTCGAATGAGATTCGCTTTTATCTGTTGAGCTTCCACTAATCGTCTTCTTGTCTTTTTTCGAACCCAAAACGAATATTGTAACGGTTCAAAAATGCATCGCACGCGTTGATGTCTTCGACCCGATCGAGCATCAAATTGTGTTCGTAGCTTCTGGCCAATCGTGACATGATTGCAATTTTCCTGCGAATGAAAAAAAAGTTTCACTTCAGAAAATAATGGTCAAGCTAACTGAAGATTAATCACGTTAACCGTCTATGTACGTGCCTTAATGTAGGTTTCTCAATCATTATCAACGTGCTCGACTTGTTCGTGAAAAGGTGTCAATGTAATTATCCAATCGCGCACTTCGTTGTTCTTACAATAATTATTGCACTGGACTCCCGATTTCTGCAACACGTCGGGTTTTCGTTGCCCACTGCGAGAGGCACTTATGTATATATAGATATAGTGCTCTGAACTGGACACATTTGGCACAGAGTTTTTCTCGGAACGCAGCGTGTCGAGCCAAGGCCGCGGAATTTGTTACCATAAGCGGGGTCTCCCAAATCGAGAGTCCAGTGTAATTTCGAAAATTTCTAGGTAAGTACGATCTCTGAACTGTGTGAAAACACTTGGTCATTGCATACTCGAAAATGTACAACAATTTTCCACGGACCGAAATTATTTGTCGCGCGAAAATCAAAATCACTCACCGGAAGACGAAAAAACTACCATCACCACTGAGTTGAATTCGAGAATTGAATCGTTAACTATTAAACTTCGCAGTTTCCAAAAGGCTTATTGATTATTATGTTGATATTTTTATGTATTTGCTATTTTTCTTTGATTCTTTGAACCCGATTTTTCAGACCCACAATGGTAACTCACAATAGAATTTTCCGCGTCTTCACTAAATTACTTCAGCTAAATGGAAAATATTTCAATTGAGAAAAGAATTAAAATATCACATTAAAGTTTGGTCCCCTGCAATATTAATATCAAAGAGCGTGGTATAAAAAATGCTAGACTTCAAAGACTAGCTAGATTCGTAGAAATGTTATGACTGAATGATGTCTCAAGGTCAACAGAATTTTTCTAGGATTTTTCGCTCGTTACTATGGAAAAAAGTATTTTATTTCACTCAGTACAATAATGGACGCTTTTACGTCCGCAAGCGGACGTGAAAACGTCCATATTGCACCTTGTGATATAATAGTATATATTACGATACTAGTGCGATGAAACTTTTTCTGACGAGTGTGAGTTTGCAGCATGAGCCGAAGGCGAATGTTGCAATCACACGAGTTGAGAAAAAGGTTCTCGCACAAGTATCGTACGAAATTTTATTGTACGAGTGCGCAAAGTGCCAGTTTGAGCACGCGCAACGTGCGCAAAGTGGCACTTTGCGCACGGAGTGCAATAAAATATCGTACATCACTCGGCGTAAAAACATTTTCACGTCCTCGTGATGTAATGTACTATTCTTTACTCTCTTCAACTATATCTTTTTTATAGTTTTGCAAATAAAAAACTATGTGTGTGATCAGGATCAGCCGTAATTCCTTCAATAAAAATGGACGGCTATACCTTAAAAGCAACTCACTGTGGTTGAGGTCTGAACAAATTCAAACACCGTCGATTGGGTATTTGATTGATATGAATAGAAAAATTAAGTTCCGAAAAACCCTGGGGCCTCACATCCGAATCCTACTAGTCGAGACGAATCCAATGAATACCAACATGTGTGACTTTTGATTATTTTTCGATTATACGATCTTGAGAGGTTAAGTAAATAACCACCTATGTGGCTCGATTTCCTGGAAACATCGATTAGAGCTAGTGCGAATTAAAAACTGTTGACCGAAGTCACTAATTGCCATTAAAAAGTGTTATTTTTCTGTAAAAAGTACCCGCTACACAAGTTGTGTACAGAACCTCCTCGATATAAGAGTCCTTGATATAGCAGTCCTTATTGTAAAAGTCCTTGATATGAGAGTCCTTTATATAAGAGTCCTCGTTTCGAAAGACCTCGATATAAGAGTTCTCGATATAAGAGTCCTTGATATAAGACTGCTCGATATAAGAGTCTTGGATATAAGAGCACTCCCCCTCCGTTCCTCTTGAACGAGTTTTATTGCTTCCCCCACTCTACCCACGTAGGCCATGCGTGCTCTTATATCGAGTTCTAGTGCACGGAAAAAACGACTTACTTGGTTCAACCAACCAGTTTAGTGCTCTGAGCGGCAGAAGAGAAATTAGTTGGAATTAGTTGGTTGAGTCAACTAACCAAACCAATAAATCTCAAAGCAAGAACCCTTAAATAAGGGCCATGAATCTTCAAATAATGGCCTCAATATGAGGCCCCTTAAATAAGGGCCCTTAAATAACGGCTAGAAATCTTGCAGTGAGAACCCCGTAAATAAGGGCAATGGATCTCGGAGAAAGGGCCATAAATCTTGAAATCAGGGCCTTTACATAAGGGCCCTTTAGTGAAGGCTACAAATCTTGCGGTAAGGCCTCCTGAAATAAGGGCGATAAATTTCGAAGTCCGTGCCATAAATCTTGAAACAAGTACTCTTAAATAAGGGCCATGAATCTTGAAATAAGGGCCTTTCAATAAGGGCCCTTTAATAAACGCTATAAATATTGCGGTGAGGACCCCAAAATAAGGGCATTAAATCTTGGAGTAAGGGCCATTGTTCTTGAAACAAGCACCCTTAAATAAGGGCCATGAATCTTCAAATAACGGCCTTTGAATAAGGCCCCTCAAATAAAGGCTAAAAATATTTTAGTGAGAATCCCGAAATAAGGGCAATGGATTTTAAAGTAAGGGCCATTGTTCTTGAAACAAACACCCTTAAATAAGGGCCATGAATCTTTAAATAAGGGCCTTTGAATAAGGCCCCTCAAATAAAGGCTAGAAATATTTTAGTGAGAATTCCGAAATAAGGGCAATGGATTTTAAAGTAAGGGCCATTGTTCTTGAAACAAGCACCCTTAAATAAGGGCCATGAATCTTTAAATAAGGGCCTTTAAATACGGCCCCTCAACTGAAGGCCAGAAATAATTTAGTGAGGACCCCGAAATAAGGGAAATGAATTCTGAAGTAAGGGCCATAAATTATGAAATAAGCACCCTTAAATAAGGGCCAAGAATCTTCGAATAAGGGCCTTTCAATAAAAACCCTTTGACAGAGGCTAGAAATTTTGCTGTGAGGACCGCGTAATAAGGGCAATAAATCTCGAAGTAAGGGCCATGAATCTATAAATAAAGGCCTTCAAATAAGGGCCCTTTAGCAAAGGGTAAAAATCTTCCGGTGAGGACCCCGAAATAAGGGCAATATGTTTTGAAGTAAGGGCCATTGTTCTTGAGACGAGCAAAAGTGTTTCTCGGAAAATCAACGAGGAAATAACTGTTTTCACACGAGTTTTCAAATAATCGAGACTCGTCGTGGACAGGACTTTAAATCCTGTATTCGAAGCCGCAGGACAACGGAGACGACAGGACACACGTGTCCCACAAGTATATATGACCTTGCAACTGTCGTGACCAAAGTCCTGACGCTGTCGCGTGTCTGAAAATCTCATTTCTCCAACTTACAAAATACATATGGGGCATTCCGCGTCGGATCTGAACTTTTTTGTACGATATTTTAATCGATTCAAAAAGGCTTCAAAATATATAAAAAAAATTCCATGGATTTGACAACAACAAAAATCGTGAATTAGTGGGCATTTTTTTCATTTTTGAGAAAACTTTATTTCAATACTCACCATTCTCAGAACTTTGGTGGTGATTTTGTTTAAACATATGTGTTTAGAAAACTAACGCATTCGATTTGTTTAAGAAAAAAAAGAACTTGACAAAAAATTGTTAAATAATTTTTTTAAACAATTTATTAATAACTTTTGGGCAATATTATTATTGATAATTGTTGTTTATGGCATGCCAAAAGTTGCTGATTTTTTTCAGATTTTTATTGTATCAAGAAGTACGGAAGTTTCAATCAAATACGATTTTTGGCTGGGACTGTACATCCTTAAATATACATCCTTATATTCTTCGATATACTGCGACTCGTTTGAAGCGAAAAAAAAAATTTCCTGGCGGAAAGTCGAATCCGGAAGAGTTGAAGGACATCGACCGCCGATTCGACGTTGAATGCCCCATATATGCATAGACACAATATGGCATCGTTGGTGCACCATCCGTTTATTCTCGTTCGTTCTCATTTCCCGAGATGACGATGCTCTTTCCGTCCCATTCTGCGCATCTCTGTTCCCGACAACCGCGCTAACCTCTCGAGTCTCGTTTTCCGTACAATATTCTATAGATTACATATAAACTGAGAGTATATTTTCTTCGTTTCAATTTGGGTTGAGAGTCGTTTGAGAGTTTCTCCGTGTGAAACGTACAATAGAAAGTTTGTTGGTTAATTTTTTTTTCGTCGAAATTTTCACCTCTACCGTCTAAAACTTCACGGAAAACAACTCTACCGAAAAATACGTTCCTGTCGATGAATCTCTGGCATTTTTTAACTTCCCGAAAGAATATCTCGTCCAAATGTAAAAAAGACATTCTATCAGAGAAATATTGCGCAGTATCATTATTATTCGGCAGTGTTATTTCCAGAGAGCTGTTTTCTGGTATAGATGTTTTTTATATTTTTGTAGATTTATCATTGAGTGGAGTTATGAGATAGTTAAATTTACCAGTAGGATTGTATTCTGGTAGAGTTGGTTCGATTCGAGAGTGTTGACGAGTAGAGATGTAATGTAAATGTACCGTTTTCTGGGAGAGATGCTTTTTTCTATAGAATAGAAATTTGTCATTCGAAAATTGCAAAGACGTACAGGTATGATAGTTTTTTTCGGTAGAGTCGTTCGACGAGAGAGTTTTTGTCGGTAGAGATGTGAATGTGCCTTTTTGAGGCAGGGATTTTTTACTATATTTAGAAAAGATATTTTTGGGTTGAGTTATAAAAATTCAAAAACCCACAGATGGGACTGTTTTTGGGTAGAGTTGCTGGTCCAGAAAGTTTTTATCGGTAGAGATGTAAATTTGCCATTATTTGAGGGGGATGTTTTTTTCCGTACAGATATTATTTGATAGAGTTAAAGAAATTAAAGATGTCGAAGAAGCGCTATATTTTTGGTAGAATTATTTGATGTGGGAGTATTCGCAGGTAGAGATGTGATTGTGCTGTTTTTTTGGATGAAACGTGTTTCTATATATCGTTGATTTTATTCGGAACAATTGTAAAACCGTTAAAATGAAAAGCCTGCTTTTTTGGCAGAGTTGTCCTACGAGACAGTTTTGACCGGTAGAGATGTGTGCCATTTTCTGGGAAATATTTTTTTTTTGTATATTCCGATGAGATATTATTTGATGGAATTCAAAAAAAAGTTTGAGATGAGGGAGAAGCGCCATCCATTTTTAGCAGAGTTATTTCATGCGGAAGTATTCGCAGGTAGAGTTGAAAATATGCGGTTTTTTTCGAAGAAATGCGTTTTCAGATTCCGCAAATATTATTCGGTACAGTTGTAAGATCCTTAACATTTAAGGGCTGCTTTTTTGGTAGAATTGCTCGACGTGAGAGTTTTGACCGGTAGAGATGAAATTGTGGCGTCTCCTGAAAAGTCTTTTTTTTTTGCCAATTCTTGTACAGTTATAAAACGGTATAGATGTTTAGATAGGACTGTTTTTTTTTGGTACAGTCGTTCAGAAAGTTTTTATCGGTAGAGATGTGATGCCTTTTTCACACGACCTTGAAGAAAGTTTCAAGGTCACCTTCGTGTCTCCTTCATCTCGACAAACAACTGTTTTTCTCTTGTCTCGTTTCTCCTTCGAAAACACACCAACGCCGATATGAAAGAGGTCAACGGAAACAAGTTTTTCAATAAGGAAGCTTTCTCGTCCGAGAAAAACGAAGCTTTTCCATTTACCCAAGAATCTTTATCTCGGACAGGAGAGACGCATCCCTCGGGAATTTTAGCTTGAAATTTCGAGTTTCGTATCAGTAAAAAAAAATCTCTCTTCGCGATGTCAAAATCTTGTGAAAAATTTTAGGGCGAGAAAGAGAAAATCCAATTTCAGGATTTTGGAGCTCAAAATTAGCAAATTTTTCGATTTAATTAAATTTTTCGATTAAATTAAACTTTTCGATTGAGTCAAATTTTTCGATTAAATTGAATTTTTTGATTAAATTAAATTTTTCGATTAAATTAAATTTTTCGATTGAATTAAATTTTTCGATTAAATTAAATTTTTCGATTAAATTAAATTTTTCGATTAAATTAAATTTTTCGATTAAATTAAATTTTTCGATTAAATTAAATTTTTCGATTAAATTAAATGATGTAATTGACCATTCAAAATTTTATTTTCAAATAATAATTGACGTGGTATTTGAGTCGATTAATAAATTTTCATTTTCAGCACAATTCATTCTATTCGTACAAAATGGTTATCGATATTTTTCTCAATCACGAGGGATGAAGAAAAAATGTTGATTTCGTAATTCAGGGGAAACATTTTTTTTTCCAACTCTCCAATTATCGGGATTCATCAAAGGATTCTCGAGAGCTTTTTTTTTTGCTTTCAGACAGTTTTTATCAATGCGAAACGCATGAAAAATATGTATGGGGCACTCCATACCAAACCGACCTATCCGTGATTCCGACCATTTGTAATTTTGTCGAAAATTTTCTATTTTCTTGTACGTACTGAAAGCAGTCTTCCAGATTTTTTTTAGATTTTTGTCTCAACTCTTCTTACCACAATAAATTTTTCAAAATTTCACAAAATTTTTTTTGACATGCTCCTAACGTTTTAAAAAATGAAGATATCAATAGAAGATAGAAGATCATTTTTTTTCGTCTCGATTTCAGTTTCATTAAAAAAAATCCAAAAAAAAAATCAAAATTAATGTTCATGTATTTATCAGTCTTAAACCCAAAATATATTTTTTTAAATACTTGGACCATTTTTATTTCTTTGAAAAAATTCACCACTCTTTAAGAGACATTTTCATAAGTACTTAAGAATGTCTCGTGAAAAATGGTGAATTTTTCAAAAAAATAAAAATGGCCCAAGTTCAAGAAAAAAATATTTTTTGCTTAAAAATAAAAAAGACATAAAAATTTATTTCGATATTTTTTTTGTATTTTTTTCATGAAACTACAGATGAAAATGAAAAAAAAATAATCTCTTATCTTATTTTCATATCTCCGTTTTTGAAAAAGTTACGAGCATTTCAAAAAAAAATTGTGTGAAATTTTGAAAAATTTATTGCGGTAAAAAGAGTTGAGACAAAAATCTAAGAAAAATAGGAAAGTCTGCTTTCACCGCGTATAAAAAAATAGAAAATTTTCGAAAAAATTAAAAATGGTCGGGGTCACGGATTGGTCGGTTTGGTATGGAATGCCCCATATATATGTTGAAAGATGAAAACCCTCGGTATGGACGATTAAGTATGAAAGAGTTGTGAATCTCTGCGAGTGCTTTTTTTCAACCTTAAGGGGGGAGATTGCAAATCACATGTTTGCATTCATGGGAATATGAATTCAAAGAGCTTTTCTCTCGGTCTCTGTGGGTTATCGATTCGTTGGCTTTGCAAATACAACGACAATAATGTACGTGAAAAATATATATGAATGAGAATTCAAAACGAGCCAAGATTTGTATTAATGAGTGATAATAGTGATTGCTCATCATTTTACGTGAGCCCCGATTTTAATTGGAGTGATAGAGAGAGAGAGAGAGAGAGAGAGAGAGAGAGAGAGAGAGAGAGAGAGAGAGAGAGAGAGAGAGAGAGAGAGAGAGAGAGAGAGAGAGAGGGAGGGAGAGGGACAGAGAGGACTTAATCGATCGTATCGATCAATTAAATCCCCTCATATCGTTTCATAACGAGCACGGTGAAACTTTTGAATGCCTGAAATGAATATATCAAACGAAACGCCGAACTTCGAAAGCTTTAATTGACTTCCCGCTGAAAACAAATTGATGCCTTTATGGGGCGTTACTCAGCAATGAAATTTTCTTTTGTGGAAATTTTTGGACTTCAACTGGCGAAATGATTACAAAATTGTATATATCAAAATATATGAAATATGTAAAATAATGTGTATTATAATTATGATACTATACTTCACCTTATTATATTTATTTATTAATATATTTTATTTATTTACTATTTATTTATAAATATATTACCATATTACTTATATTTATATTATTTATATTTTTTATATTATATTATGTGAGATTTTGCAAAGTTGAAAAAAAATTCTGTACAGTTTTGAATTATTCTTTCCGCTCAACTTCTCTCCATTTTTTTTTCTTTTCGTGAAGCCTTCCAAAGTTATATGAATCCAGTTTATGAAAATTATATTTTTTATACAAATCTTTCTCTTAAAATGATAAAATGATGAAATTTTTAAATGATAACATGATAAATTAATAAATTGATAAATTGATAAATTGATAAATTGATAAATTGATAAATTGACAAATTGATAAATTGATAAATTGATAAATTGATAAATTGATAAATTAATAAATTGATAAATTGATAAAATGATAAATTGATAAATTGATAAATTGATAAATTGATAAATTGATAAATTGATAAATTGATAAATTGATAAATTGATGAATTGATGAATTGATAAATTGATAAATTAATAAATTGATAAATTGATAAATTGATAAATTGATAAATTGATAGATTGATAAATCGATAAATTGATGAAATGATGAATTGATTAACTGATAAATTGATAAATTGATAAATTGATCAATTGATAAATTGATAAATTGATAAATTGATAAATTGATAAATTGATGAATTGATAAATTGATAAATTGACAAGTTGATAAATTGATAAATTGATAAATTGATAAATTGATAAATTGATAAATTGATGAATTGATAAATTGATAAATTGATAAATTGATAAATTAATAAATTGATAAATTGATAAATTGATAAATTGATAAATTGATAAATTGATAAATTGATAAAATTGATAAATTAATAAATTGATAAATTAATAAATTGATAAATTAATAAATTGATATATTGATAAATTGATATATTGATAAATTGATAAATTGATAAATTGATAAATTGATAAATTGATAAATTGATAAATTGATAAATTGATAAATTAATAGATTGATAGATTGATAAATCGATAAATTGATGAATTGATTAACTGATAAATTGATAAATTGATAAACTGATGAATTGATAAATCGATAAATTGATAAATTGATAAATTGATAAATTGATAAATTGATAGATTGATAAATTGATAAATCGATAAATTGATAAATCGATAAATTGATAAATTGATAAATTGATAAATTGATAAATTGATAAATTGATAAATTGATAAATTGATAAATTGATAAATTGATAAATTGATGAATTGATGAATTGATGAATTGTTGAATTGATGAATTGATTAATGTTAAAATGATGAAATGACAAATTAATAAATGATAAAATAACTCTGATTCTCGTTCTAGACTAATAAAAGTTTTTCTTTTTTTTGTTTCAAGGTGCGGTTACTTTCGACAATCAGAGACGATCCCAATCGGTACAAATTGATAGAGGTATTACTGAATAACGCTTTTTACTGTGTGCATCGTAAATTTAGTAACAAAAGTAGAGACGTCGATTGAATCAACTTGGAAAAAAATTGTAACCATCGGTTTTTTTGATAAATTAAAATTAATTTTTTCGATTATTTATTAATTTCTATTTCAATTATTTTTTTCACTTTCATGTAACCTATTTAACTACTGAAAATACTTAACAAATTTTTACCCAGAAATGAAATTTTCTTTAAATCAATTTTTTAGAAAAAATGCTAATTCGAGTCGTTTTTATGAAATAGGATTTCGAGGGTTAAAAACCACCTTTGCACAAAAATCTTGTTGACTGATATCACAAGCATTTTTTTCTAAAGCATCGCCAAGTCTCAAAAATAACGAAAGAAAAATAATCATCGTGCCTATATATATATTAGGGTGGCGGTATTTTCAAATATATTTTTTTTATTTTGATTTCCAGCCTGAAAATATGTTTTCTTCCATCTACAAAAAAACTTTTGCGAAGGATCTACACGAACAAAAAATATTTAGAGGTCACTCAAGCCTTCAAATATTGGAATTGTTTTAATTTAAAAAAAATCGGATACCAAATTCGAAAAATTAATGTCCCTCATTATTTTAATTGACCTCCCCCTTAATACTGATATACAAACATGATTTTTTTTACCTCGCATTGTCTAGACGTACAAAAAATCAACCGAGACCAAAAAGATTTTTGAAAATCTATCTCTTGCACACACATCGGTATTCAAACGTCTTGAGCCACCTCTAAATATTTTTTATCCGGCTAGATCCTTTGCGAGGATTTTTGTTTAATTGAAACCAAAACTTTATGGGGCTGGGACATGAAGTAAAAAATAATAATTTCAATAAAGCCACCCAAATATTTATGCTGGATTTAAAACTTCCTTCGTGGGGCATTTTGGGTGCGTTAAGGGTCTTCGTGTTTCTGGCTTATCAGCGAATCCTCCCTCAACCCCTCCCACTTCCAAAGCCGGATAACGATCAGACATTTAGTTGCGCTGATAATAATCTTAATCCAAAATCGAGCCAGATTAAGATAGCCGCAGATTTGTTGGTTTTAGTCATTCACATAATAAAATCAATTATTTCCTCTCTTCGTATTACTAAAAAAAATAATTTCATCAAGAATCTTTACTTTTTTTCGCTGAAAGAAAATTTTGAAATTCAGAATTATTTGAATGGCGGTAGATTTGCGTTTCTATTGATGAAAACGTGAGTAAAGCGATTTCTCCGAAAAACTTTAAAAAAATTGGTTTTCGTATTTAATTTTTTTTTCGTTAGAAAAAATCAACCCTTAAAAATAAGTGGATGAAATAATTTAAATAAATGAATGAGCCTTGCTCTTTGATTTCTTGAAGTTAGAAAATTTTTGGAATTTTTTTTTCATATACATTTTCGAGTAAAATAACTTTACCCAGTTTTTCAATATTTTTTTATTGAGATGTAATGTACCCTCACTTATCTGCCTGTGAAACCAATGAAATTAGTGCAAATCAAAATTTTCAGGAATGCATTTTATTCAGAAGCTCTTTAATTCTTGGAGTTGAAATATTTTTAGAATTTTTTTTTTATATTAATTTTTGGGTAAAATAACTTGATTTAGTGTTTTTCGAGATTTTTTTAATTGCAAAATAATCCACCCTTATTGATCTACCTGTGAAAAAAATCAATTTAGTGTACATCGAATTTTTCAGGGGTGTTTTTTGTTGAGCAACTCTTGCTTTTTGATTTCTTGAATGGATAAAATAATTTTTGAAAAAATGAAAAATTTTTTTTTTTGACAAAATAAACATTCTGTGTCTAATTCATTTTTTGTTTTATTATTCGAGCTGCGAGTGGAAATAAATCAGGTTAGGTGAGGGAAATGTCAACGATACCGAAAGAATAAGAATGACCGATTCCGCGTAGAAGGCCTCGTATAACAGATGAGAAATCAAGAACTGAGGGAGAATATAGTGACACGCGTTACGAGCTGCAAATCGATTTGTCTTTATCAGAGTGACGATGTGAGAGAGCATGGAGAGAAAGATAGTGATCCGGGAATTTAGTATTCCTCGATAGTGACAGTAATTTAGCGTGACCGAAGAGAACGGACAGGCGCGAAACAGTCGCTGTCAAATCGCTAATCGAAAGATCGAATTTCTCGTCGGATTCTCCTGTATAATTTATAATTTATCATGAGTATATTTCATTAGAATGGTATACAATATATAATGACCCCTCATAAGTTATCTGACCCCCCATAAGTTATGTAACCCCTCTCAACTTAATTTCTGGCTCATTAACCTCTCATAAGTCAAGGGGCCCCTCATATATTAATTCAAGTATTCCCAATCCCCAAGTTATGCAATCTCTGAGTTATATTTCTTGATTCCCTAACTTATGTGACCCCTCGTAAGTTATGAGATCCCTCATAACTTAATTCCTGGGTCTCCGCTCTCTCATGATTAAAGGAGCCTTTGTAAATTAATGTCGGGGCCCTTGATAAGTTATGCAACCCCTCATAAGTTATGTGAACCCTCATAACTTAATCGCCTTCGTAAATTAATATCGGAGCCCTTGATAAGTTATGCGACCCCTCATAAGTTATGTGACTCCTCATAGCTTAATGCCTCTGGTTTTTGACCTCTCATAAGTTGAAAAAACCATCGTTTATTTGGAAGTTTCCGATCACTCATAAATAACGCGAACCCTCATAAGTTATGCAGCCCCCGTAACTTAATGTCTGGCTCGCTGACCTCTGATAAGTTATCTAATCCGTAAGTTATGCAATCTGTGAGATATATTTCTTGATTCCCTAACTTATGCAACCCCTCATAAGTTATGAGATCCCTCATAAATTATGTGACTCCTCATGACTTAATCCCTCTGCTTTTTGACTTCTTATAAGTTGAAAAAACCATCGTTTATTCGAAAGTTTCCGATCAATCATAAATTAAGCGACCTCTCATAAGTTATGCAACCCCTCGTAACTTAATATCAAGCTCGCTGACCTCTGATAAGTTATCTAATGACTGAAAAATTTGTTTTCAGAGCCTCTGACCCCTGATAATTTAATTTAAAATCCGCGGACCCCTCATAAGTTAAGTATAGATAGAGGAGACACTGTAAGAGCAAACCGCAACCGAATCGCGCAATAAAGCAAATATATAATAATATTGATGTTCATTATGGAATATTTAAAAAATTAGGAAAATTAAAACATGTATGAATATATAAATCATATCATTTTTATGTAGAATGACTTGTCCCATTCTTTTAAAAGGAATAATAATAAATTTAAATAACAGTAATTGAAAAATTTCACACTGGATTATTAATTGAAAAATTGAAATTTCTCAATAGAACACAAATAAATATCATGTCGTAATAAATATGAACAAATGAAAATGAGAAAATCAATGTTGTCCGGAATGCCCCATATAATTCAGCATATAATTGACAATAAGATTCAGATAAATAATGACTCAATATTTCTGTATGTGAATATTTTTTCGATTTTGGAAAAGCATAAATTTTAACCGCGGCGCGGTGAAAGACCTTCACATGCACATGTATAGGGTATTCCATTCAAAATGGGTTCTTTTTCCCTATTGTTTTGTATTTTTGATAGAATGTTGTTTCTTCCAATGTGACTATTACTGATTCGCTGCATGCATATGTATAGGGCTTTCCGGGCGTAATATTTTTTTTTCCATTTTTACTCGTGGCTTCCTTATTTAAATTGTATATTATTTATCTTAATGTAATTGTCAAATAGATGGTACGTACATGAAATCGACTCTTTTCATAATTACTCATGATTATATTTTCAATGGTATATTATTTATTTATAATCCTTTGATATTCTGCATATTTGTTAGATTTTGGCAAAGCATAACTTTAAAACTGTGACGCGGAGAAAAAAATCAATTAACCTTTTTTGATCCTCTTGATGCCAAAGACTTTTTGGAATTTTTTATTTAATAGCAAATCGCAGCCAATAATAATTAACAATAGAAATCGAATGAATATCATAAAAAATATGAAAATAAATTTACAAAAACTCGATTTCTACTGGAATGTACCATAGATCCGCATACAGCAAATAATTAACAATAAAATTACAAAAAGTATCATAAAAAATTCAAAAAAATCAATTTCACGTGAAACGTCCCATACATCTGTATGCAGCGAATAATTAACAATAACATTCAAATAAATATTATAGCATAACAAATTTGAACATGAATAAAAATTTGATAAAATCGATTTCGCATGGAACGTCCCATACATCTGTATGCAGCGAATAATTAACAATAACGTTCGAATAGATATCATATCATAAAAAATCTAAGCATAAATAAAAATGAAAAAAAAAAACGATTTCCAATGGATCGTCCCATACATCTGTATGCAGCGAATAATTAACAATAAATACAAAAATTCGAGAATTGATTCCGTCTGGAATGCCCTATGCATGGGCACAGGATAAATAATTGACAATCAAATAACAAAAAACATACCAAGGAAAACACAAAAATGTAGGGAAAAAAAATCGACTTTGACTGAAACGCCCTATACACGGTTATACGTCGTGATTTCGGTTTGCCAAAATCTTCTGGTCACGCGTATTATCCGCTAGCTCGGTCATGACGCTAATACGACCAGACATTAGGTTATCTCACGCTGCTACGCTTTTCCATCGACCCCTCATTCATCGCTCCCTCTCTCTCTCTCTCTCTCTCTCTCTCTCTCTCTCTCTCTCTCCCTCTGTCTCTCATTCTTACTCCCTTGCGCTCGCTCCTCTTTTGCCCCCAGTTCGTTACTTCCGGCACGAAATGACTCCTCCCTCGATTTTCCGTTGAGGGAATTGAGGGAGCTTTTCGGAGGGTCAAGGGCAGAGTTGTAAAAACAGTAATGCAAAGGTAATGCATTACCCATTACGTAAAACAATGTGTATCGGACAAGTTTTCCATTACAAATGAAAATAGTTATGTGTAATGGATGGGTGTTCCATTGCAATAAAAAAAAATAATGTGTAATGCATGTTCCATTACAAATGAAAATAGCAATGTGTATTGGATGCGTGTTCCATTACAATTAAGAAATGTAATGTGTAATGGATGCATGTGCCGTTACAAATACAAATACAAAATTTATATTCATATTTTTTGAATCATAAAATTTGAAAATTTTAGGTCTTCATTTTAGAAATTTTAGAAATTTGAGAAATCCTAGAAATTTTAGAAATTTTAGAAATTTTAGAAATTTTAGAAATTTTAGAAATTTTAGAAATTTTAGAAATTTTAGAAATTTTAGAAATTTTAGAAATTTCAGAAATTTTAGAAATTTTAGAAATTTTAGAAATTTTAGAAATTTTAGAAGTTTTAGAAATTTTAGAAATTTTAGAAATTTTAGAAATTTTAGAAATTTTAGAAATTTTAGAAATTTTAGAAATTTTAGAAATTTTAGAAATTTTAGAAATTTTAGAATCTTTAGAGATTTTGGAAATTTTAGAAATTTTAGAAATTTTAGGAATTACAGAAATTTTAGAAATTTTAGAAATTTTAAAAATTTCAGAAATTTTAGAAATTTTAAAAATTTCAGAAATTTTAGAAATTTTAAAAATTTCAGAAATTTTAGAAATTTCAGAAATTTTAGAAATTTCAGAAATTTTAGAAATTTCAGAAATTTTAGAAATTTCAGAAATTTTAGAAATTTCAGAAATTTTAGAAATTTTAAAAATTTCAGAAATTTTAGAAATTTCAGAAATTTCAGAAATTTTAGAAATTTTAGAAATTTTAGAAATTTCAGAAATTTTAGAAATTTTAGAAATGTCAAGAAAAAGCATGAGACGAAAAAAACTCATAGAAATATAACTCGAAAAATAAAATAAAATGGGAATAAAAGCTGAACATGTTATTTATTCATGGCTGCATACTGAGTCCGTCATTACTTTTTTTATTCCTCGACCGAATTGCTCCACTAACTTCGATCGTTTTTTCTTTCTTTCGGCTATGATTTTCCCACCTATATCATCTCCATACCTACGCCTATATACACAGCTATATGCTATAGCTGTGGAAATGAACATACTCTACCTTGATTCACCTCACGAGATCGTGTCCGTACGTTCGAATGAATATTTCATTCAATAAACGGTCTCTATGGAGAAACGAGGCTGTAAGAAAACGACTTCCGGTATGGTCGACTATGTAGTCACGTAAATACGTATTGTCGACATATATTTATATATAACATACATATGTGTAAATATATAGGAGTTTCTGAGTTTCATCGAGAAACTTTGCTTATTTTGTCGGTCGAGCCCGAAAACATTTATTAAATACCTTAGAATTTTAGAATTTTAAAATTTTTTCGAAAAATCTTACAATTTTCGAATTCTAGCCATTTTTGAATTAAAAACTTGAAAAATTAATCTTAAAACCGCAAATAGCTAAATCTTAGAATCGTAGAATTTTAGAATCTCAAAGGTTTTGATTTTTAGAATGTCGCACGCTTTCACTATGTAATTGTCAGAATAAATAGAGGTAAACAAACATATTCACTCAGTTGCGATTCGAAGAAAATAAAAATCTCATATTTCGACCTCGGTGAAGTGGCAGATGGAAAAAAAATCTGGGGCGCGATGGTTCAATTTCCGTGGAATAGCCCATATGTATATGCAGTTGGAAAATCTGGGTTCTTTCATCCTCTTAGAACTTCGACCTCAGTAAAGTGGCTAATGAAACAAAAACACTAGAGAGCGATGGTTCAGTTTACGTGGAATAGACCATATATATATGCAGTTGGAAAAATTGGGGTTTTCCATTCTTTGAATACGAAAAAAAGACCCCATATTTCGACCTCAATAAAGTAATAAGTGAAGAAATAAAATCTGAAGCGCGATGGTTCCGTTTACGTGGAATAGCCCATATATATGCAGTTGGAACAATTGGGTTTTTTCATTCTCTTAACACAAAAAAAGTACATATTTCGACCTTTGTAATGTGGCAAATGAAAAAAAGAAATCTAGAGAGCGATGGTTCAGTTTACGTGGAATAGCCAATATATACATGCAGTTGCAAAAATTGGGTTCTTTCATCTTCTTAATACGAAAAAAATCCCATATTTCGATCTCAGTAAAATGACAAATAAAAATAAAAAAATCTGGAACGCGATGATTCAGTTTACGTGGAATAGCCCATATACATGCAGTTGGAGAAATTGTGTTTTTTCATTCTCTCAATACAAAAAAAATCCATATTTCGACCTCTGTAATGTGGCAAATGAAAAAAAAATCTAGAGAGCGATGGTTCAGTCTACATGAAATAGCCAGTATATACATGCAATTGGAAAAATTAGGTTTTTTCATCCTCTTAATAAAGAAAAAAACTCCATATTTCGACCTCAGAAATGTGGCAAATGAAAAAAAGCTAGAAAGCGATGGTTTATTTTACGTGGAATAGCCCATATACATATATATGCAATTAAAAGAATTGGGTTTTTTCATCCTCTTTGTACAAAGAAAAATTCCATATGTCGACCTCAGTAAAGTGGCAAATGAAAAAAAAATCTAGAGAGTGGTGGTTCAGCTTACGTGGACTAGCCCATACATGTATACAGTAGGAAGAATTAGGCTTTTTCAACCTCTTAATACGAAA
The DNA here is from genome assembly GCA_946863875.1 of Alloplasta piceator. NCBI lineage: Eukaryota > Metazoa > Arthropoda > Insecta > Hymenoptera > Ichneumonidae > Alloplasta > Alloplasta piceator. Next base: position 34,152,148 of record OX333079.1, on the reverse strand, counting down.
TAAATCCCATATTTTAATCTCAGTAAAGTTGCAAATGAAAAAAGAAATCTGGAGAGCGATGGTTCAGTTTACGTGGGATAGCCCATATATATACAGGGTGTTAAGTAACTAGATAACCTGACTAAGTTCACCGTGTAAAGGGTGCCAAGACAAAAATTTAGCTTTTTTGAAAATTGTCATACGACAAAAATTGGCTTAGTTATTAATGTTTTCAGCTGACCAATGACGGCTAGAATCTAGGAGCAATGCTACTGGTGAGCCGCGTGGTGGGGGTAACGGTGGGCGTGGTGTAAAAACCCCCACCAGCGGCATTTCTCCTAGATTCTAGCCGTCATTGGTCAACTTTAAGAACATTGATAACTCAGCCAATGTTTATCGTACGAAATTGGTTAAAAGAAGCAAATTTTTTGTCTTGATACGCTCTACACGGCGAACCTGATCAGGTTATCTAATTGCCTAACATCCTGTATATATACTATATGCAGTTGGAAAAATCGAGCTTTTTGGTTTCCTCACAGTGCGTGGATTTTGTAAATATAGGAGGAATTCCCCGAAGCGAAATGGTCGTTGGCGTGTCTGACTATAATCGGGATATATCTACTGAGCTTCAGCCGCAACGCTTCTCGTTATGCCTGACCAAACCAGCCTCTTTCCCCTTCTCAGTCCCTCGTCGCTCTTGACAATGTTTTTTTTTTTTTTTACCAACTTCATTGTCGACTATCTCCCTCCGGACATACGAACGTTTTTGAGCCTCTAAGCCCCCCCCTCCTCTCTGCATCCCTCGTTCAGGCCATATTCCACGAAGGATTCAATTAAAACCGAGTCCATTTAATTTTCCCTCATCCCTCTCTCTTTCTCTTGGTTAATAAAATTAAGTTTCCGAGGGCACGCTATTTTAAACGTAACCCTGTCGTTATTTGCAGTATGCTTTTTACGAGAAGCCTGGAAATATTTTTTTTTAAGTCACTCCCATTTTTTTTTCGTCGAAAAAAATCAAGATAGATTAACGTTTCATGCTTAGTACGGCGATTGATTTTTATTTTGATTAATTTCGCGATAAGGGTAAAAATTTATCGATCATTGGATTATTGAAATATTTTTGATATCGAAAGGGAAGTTATTGGGAAATAAAATTTGATTCATCGGTTTCCGAAAGGCGATAACTTACATTTTTTTTGGTCAAATGATGGGAAGGAATTTTCACAAAAAATATTGAGGTATGAAAAAATAGAAAAAAACTGTAGAGGCTTGAAACTCAAAATGGGTTTTGAATTTTTTTGCCATTTCGAACGAGTGTGATTTTGAAGCATGATTTTGAGGGCCTCCATAATTTTTTAAAAATTTTGAAAATGGAGAAATTTTTTTTGACAATTTTGAAAATGGAGAAAAATTATTGATTCCAAAATTTCTTTTCAAAATTTTGACTTTTTGAAAAAAAATGGAAATGTCGATTGCTTTTGAGAGACCCAAAGAGCATGAAAATAAAATAGGGCTAAAACTAGGAGACGAGGCTTGAATATTGATCGGTTTCGCCAGAAATTCCGTGAATACATATAAAAAAAAATTGATGTACGTTTTTGAGACACGACGTTTTTTGTGGATTCAGTTCGCGCGATCAATCCTTTGTTCGCGCGTTTATATTCACCTCTGGTATCTTTGTCGACATCGAAACTTTTACCTCGATACTCGTTGAATTCACACTCAAATAAATCCTCTAAAAACGATATATATGGGTCATTCCACGCCAAATCGATCACTTTTGAACCCGACTCCTTTCGATTTGGCTGAAATTTTTGTTTCCTTTTCAATCCCATTAAAAACATTTTTCAGAATATTTTCAAATTTTTTCACCCAACCCAAAAAAAATAATTTTTTGGTTTAAATAGCTATAACTTCTTCAAAAATTGACTGACTGGGAAATTTTTTTTCAAAATGTTCGTCTTAAAATGTATTTTCCGAAAAAAATACAAAAAAAATTTAAGATATTAAATGAAGATATAAACCCAAAATTTCAGCCAAATCGAGAGGGGTCAGGTTTAAAAATGGTTGATTTGGCATGGAATGCCCCATACATAGATATCTATATGAGGTTCTTCTAGCTAGGCCGATCAAAATGTTTGGCTCTACCTTCAAAAAATACGGTAAATTTTTTATAGATTTTTCTGACAACCAAAATTGTTTTAAATATTTTTTTTACGTATTTCATTCTAGTACTTTGCTGAAAAGGTAAATTTGTGAGTTGCCGTCCAATCGAATGTTCGGAACTTCAGGTACATACAATTATAGGCATTTTAGAATTTACCATTTCTTAAAGGGAAAAATGAAATATCCCTAAGAATACAAAACATATTTTATACGAAGAGAAAATGGTCTCGCATTCTTGTTTTCAACCTTCGACAGAATAATGGACTGAAATTCTAAAATTCTGAAATTCTAAAATTCTAAAATTCTAAAATTCTAAAATTCTAAAATTCTAAAATTCTAAAATTCTAAAATTCTAAAATTCTAAAATTCTAAAATTCTAAAATTCTAAAATTCTAAAATTCTAAAATTCTAAAATTCTAAAATTCTAAAATTCTAGAATTCTAGAATTCTAAAATTCTAAAATTCTAAAATTCTAAAATTCTAAAATTCTAAAATTCTAAAATTCTAAAATTCTAAAATTCTAAAATTCTAAAATTCTAAAATTCTAAAATTCTAAAATTCTAAAATTCTGAAATTCTAAAATTCTAAAATTCTAAAATTCTAAAATTCTATATAGGAAAATGAGAAAAAAGTTATTTAAGAAACAACACTCTGCTCTGTATTCTTTCTATTCTCTTCTACTCTCTTCTCTGACCTCCAAGAGCGTAACATAAACAGAAACAGTAAATGGTTCTCCATAGCATCCTTAGTATGTATGTTATTATTAGTATGTATATATTGGAGATTAGTTTTTGTGCACACACATATTCATATAAAGAATCCAATATTCTAAAATTCTAAAATTCTTAAATTCTATAACCCCATTTCTATGGGGTGATGGAATTTTAGAATTGAAAAGTTATTGAAATTCTTAAATTTTCAAGCTTAAATCTTCTAAAAAACGCACATTGCCAACATTGCAAAAGTCCGAAATTCATAGCTTCTAAAATTTTGAAATACATGAAAATAAATCTGAGCACACTTTTTCGACCTAGTCACAAGGGAATTGTTGCAAATTTAAGAGTTGGAGATAAAACTAGTTGATCTAGAAAAATCTAAAAAAAAAATTACCGAATTTTTTCAAGAGGCATGGAAAAAATCAGTGTTAAGTCCAGCGATTAAATCAAAGATTTAACGTATCTGGTTTGAACCGCGATTCGTTTAGCCAGGAATTCCTCATATTTACGTATTTAGTATATATATCCACACGTCACAGTGATTCTGATCCCTTTGTCGTGCTCGGTAGGTTCCGGTTCGTGAGAGTCGAACTTCCGGCTCTCTTCAACCGTCATATATATATGCGCGGTCACCCATTTTCAGGAAGGCGTTTATAGATTGTAAAAATGTTACGAGATATCTCATACAAACCCAGCCAGAGTTCACGACTGTATTTTCATTCTATATGCATATATATAATATATACTAGAGGGATTCAAAAAAGCGACTATTTTTTTTTTTGAAATCCCCTGTTTAATACTTTTGAAAAGGTGAAAAAAGATGCCTGTTAAAAGCAGAGCTCTTAATATTAATATTTAGGGGTCGCTCATGGCAAATTTTTATTTTCTATTTAAATAAAACAGGAAAAAAAAATTTCAAACTTTGAAATTTTATATCTCGGTTTCAATTCAATGTAACAAAATGAAAAATACGTATTCTTGTAGAGAATTAAGCGCTCTACAAATAAGATCTCTTATAATTTTTCGATAAACTGACTCCTTCAAAAGTTATTCACCGTCTAATAAATTTGTATATTAGACTGTGAATATGAGTGAGTTGGTAATTTCTTGAAAAATTAGATAATTCATGTTAATGCAATTGTAACTTTTTTTTCAAGAAATATTTTACGATATTTAGTAATAAGTTTTAACATTTTGCCGGAAACTAAAAAAAAAAAGTGAAATTTACTCTAAATTCAACTTTAACCTTGAATAACTTGTGAAGAAGTGAGTTTTTTGAAAAATTATATAAGACCTTTTTCATAGAGCGTTCAATTCCCTACAAGAATATGTATCGCACATTTCGTTCCATTGACTCGAAGCCGAGGTATAAAATTTCTAATTTTAAAGATTTTTTTTCCTGTGCTATTTGAATGGAAAATAGAAATTCGTGATGAGCGACCTCTAAATATTAATATTGAGAGCTCTGATTTTAAAAGGCATCTTTTTTTTTACCTCCCCGAAAGTATTTAAGAGGGGATTTCGAAAAAAAAATAGTTGCTTTTTTTGAATCACTCTAATATATGTGTATGCCCTTTAGAACTGCATTTTCACTTCGGCCTGTTCCAGTTTCGCATACAACCCTTTTGCACCACTTCGTCATAATAATACCGAAACCCTTCACTTTTTTTTTATGCTTTCTACTGGGGATCCTAATGACGCGCCATATTGTGTTGGATGCAGTAAAAGAAAGAAAAAAAAAAACGTTCGTATCACTCAACCTTGTCAGAGATAATATAGCTTACATAAGGGGTGGGAAAAAAAGGATCGTTAACTCGTTCGCATGAAGTTTTTCCACGACGAGTTTAAACACAATTCGAGCATCCTTTGAACTTTTTTTTTTAATTGTTGGTTTTATTTTTATTTTATTCTCAATTTTTTCATTGATTTTAAATGATATTGTTGAGGCCTTTTTATTTCAATTGGCAATTGCGAAAATTTTTGTGATCTGGATTTCAAAAAGTTCTAAAAATATTTATTTAAATTCTTAAAAAAAATCTTTATCTTAAATTAATTTTCGAGACAAATTAAAAGATATTCCACATTACATATGAATAATTTGAATGAAATAATTGAATAAATAAATATTTGTCTAAAATTAATTTTCGAAAAATTAATATTCTACATTACGTTTGAATAATTAAAAACATTAGAACAATTTGTTAAAAATTGAATTGAAAAATATGATTTATCGACGTTTAAGGATATTTTAAACACCCTCGCATGAAAATCACGAAAACTTTTTGGTTCTAAAAAAAATCTTCCTCCATGAGGAGGCAAAAAAAAAAAATTTCTATGGTCATCAATGACATCGTTTTATTTTTTTCAAAATCGTCTATGGAGGTAATTTCAATAATTAATATTGCCTCGATTCCACGATCAGAGCACAATCTTTGTATCTCAAAATCAATTGTCTCATATTGTCCCAGAGAAGGAGAGAAATAAATATATGGGGCATTCCATCCCAAATCGGACAGTTGGAAATTTTTTTATTTTATTTCCTCAATTTTTTTATATGTTTTAGTAGCCATCAAGAGACCCTTTCTGTTAAATTTTGAGATTTTTTTGATTACCCATTCCAAAGATATTAAATTAACAAGAAAACCGCTCTTTTTTGGTATTTTGGTCATACCTTCTTTAATAATAGTCCAAATTAAAAGTTTTTTTTTCAAAATTTTTGATTTTTTATGGCCTTTTCAGAAAAAAATACAACAAAAATATTCGACGTGTTTTTGAATGAGTTTTTTGAGTTTTAAACGTTGAATCGCGTTTTTAAAAGGGAGTATCATTTTTGATTTTTTTTTTTTTAATTTTTCGTTTCAAACATCTATCTATTTAATAATTTTTAAGACTCGTCAGATCGTCGGATCTCAATGAGTACTATTTTTTTTCGATTTTTGAAAATTAATTTTTTTTTTCATAAATTATAATGAATACCAATTTTCGTTACTGTATAGTATTTTTTTCAATATTAAGAATTTATTTTGACTCAATATTTGTTATTGTATAGTATTTTTGAAATTTTGTTATATGCTCATCGATTAATTATTAATTTTAAAAATCTGTTAACAATGAAAAAGTATCCAAATTCATTCAAAATGATTTAAGAAATACTATACAGTAACAAAAATTGGTATTCATAATAATTTATATAAAAAAAAAAATTTAATTTTCAAAAATCGCAAAAAATAGTAGTTATCGCGATCCCACGATCGGACTAGTCTTAAAAATGGTTGAAAGATAGACGTTTGAAAAAAAAAAATTAAAAAAAAAAAAAAATGACACTCACTTTTAAAAACGCGATTTAAAGTTAAAAACTCAAGAAACTCATTCAAAAACACGTCGAATATTTTTGTTGTATTTTGTTCTGAAAAGGCCATGAAAAAACAAAATTTTTGAAAAAAAAAACTTTCAATTTGGACCATTACTAAAGAAGTTATGACCAAAATACCAAAAAAGAGCGGTTTTTTTTGTTAATTCAATATCTTTTGAACGGGTCATCAGAAAAATCTCAAAATTCAACAGGAAGAGTCTTTTGATGGGTACTCAAAAATATTAAAAAATTGAGAAAAAAAAAGTTTTTCAAACTGTCCGATTTGGGATGGAATGCCCCATATATATACGTATAGTGAGAGAGTGGGAGAGAGAGAGAGAGAGAGAGAGAGAGAGAGAGAGAGAGAGAGAGAGAGAGAGAGAGAGTGAGTAAGTGAGAGAAAGGTTCCCTCTTCAGCGTTCACAAAAGCCATCCATTCCTGAAAGCGTCAGAAATTCCTCTTGTCGCCCACTACTCCACTATCCTACGTGCAGTACCTTACCAAAGTCCGCTTCTAACAGACAAAAGGCCGTAATTTACGATATTTCGTCGCTGAAAGTCGCGCAAGTTTGGTCCTTTTGTACGAGAGAATTCGATATAGCGAAATGTACCAGTAAAACATCCAAAGAGAAAGAGAGAGAGAGAGAACGAATGACATAGGGGTGGAGGGGGGGTGGGGGGGAGGGGAGGAGGGGGGTTCAGGGGCGGAAGGTGCAATGGGGGGGGGGGGCTCGTCGTAGAGTTGTCGCCGCGTACACTTTGCCGTAGAGACCGAAGTGATAGACCTTTCCCGCCTTATGGCTCTCTCGTTGCGCGCGCCATCTATCGTAATAGTACAGTCTGGAAAAGGGCGCGGGTGGGGGCCCCACGAGCGAGAAGGATGAGAGGGTAGGGCATTTTGCCCGCTTCGTACACGCGCTGAACGTGAAGCTTCCTCGTGAATTTCTCTTGGCACCTTACCCATTTGCCACTCTTTGGCCCTTCGTTCCTGCACCCCCCCCCCTCTCTGCCCCCACCCTCGCCCCTACTGCACCCCCTCCCCCCGTCGTCCTCTTCTTACTCTCGGTCTTTCTTCGTATCTATCATTCTCTTCGTTCACACACTCCTCCTTTTTGACGTGAATTTACGCTTCCTCGAGAATTGAAATAAGGCCCCCACTCCCTTGCGCCTGCCCCCCCCCCAACCCTCTCACCCACCCCCTCAATGACGAGCGCCACTAAACTGCTGCCTTCGGAGCTTGGAAAACGTTAATCACAACCCTCCTCCCTTCCTCAGAATTTCGAGGCTCATATGAGTAGAGGATTAACACCCCCTCCCGCCCCTGGCCCCCCGCCCCCTAATTTTCGATATTCCTCTTGGTCGCTTGTGCTGCTCGCGGCACGGGAGCAGACCGGATGAAGAGAGGACAAAATGGAGGGAATTGCGGATGAGGGTTTTGTCATATATATGTATGGGTCATTCCATGTCAAATCGACCAAGTGTTGGAATCGACCCCTTTCAATTTCGATGAAATTTGGTCAGAAGTTTTCGTTTTTAATAAAATGAAGTTCTACCAAAGGGTAAAAATTCAAAAAAATTTTTTCTAAAGTTATGCAAGATTCAAAATTTCACAATGTTTCCAATCTTTCAAGTTTATTTTTTACTCTCTCGAAAACTATTATAGTTACGAAAAATCGTTCTGAATTCGTCTTAAAGAGTATACTTGGGGCTATGAAAAGAAAAATATTCCGAAAAAAAATCAAAAATGTTGAATTTGGAGAATTTTGAATTTTCAAAAATCGTGAAAATCCTAGTTCAGTATTTAATTTTTGGTTCAATTTCTTTTTATATAATATCTTATTCTGATCTTGAGAGATCCTAAAATTTTCAGAAAGGTGATTTTTGTTTTTTCAAAAATATGAATATTTGAATTCTTAAAAATCGTGTAAATCCACGATCAACATTAAATTTTTTTTTATAAAATACCTTGTACTGATCTTAAAAGATCCTGTAATTTTCAGGATAAAAAAAAATGTAACCAAAAATTTAATGATGATAGTGGATTTACATGATCATTAAAAATTCAAAAATTCATATTTAAAAAAAAACAAAAAGCAGCTTTCTGAAAATTGGAGAATCAGGACAAGGTATTATATAAAAAAAAATGGAACCAAAAATGTAATACTAAACTTGGAAGTTGATGATGTTTAGAAATTGAAAATTTTTCAAATTTATCATTTTTCAAAATTTTTTTTCGGAATATTTTTTTTTGTAGCCCCAAGTATACTTTTTAAGACGAGTTCAGAACGATTTTTTGTCACTTCAATAGGTTTTGAGATATGAAAAAAATAAACTTGAAACATTTGAAAAATTGTGAAATTTTGAATTTTGCATAACTTTTGAAAAAAAAAATTTAATTTTTTTTTTTTTTGTAGAACTTTGTTTCATTAAAATCGAAAACGTCCGACTAAATTTCATCGAAATTGAAAGGGGTCGCTGCAAACTCTTGGTCGATTTGACATGGAATGATCCATATATATAATATGTATAAGAGAGAGGGAGAAACAGACGGACCTATGTACAGTTTGCCGATCAAATTAGTTTGTGTACAATCGTCGAGGGCTTTTTATGCCGTGCAATTATCGTAACTCGCTCGAGGGGTGGGAAAACAGGGGTTGGAAAGAGCAGGTCACCATCGGCCTCGCTGCGTCTCGTTTTTTAGCCCTCCCCCCCTCTCCAGGGATGATCCTCAAGGGACCAGTCGGTAGCACTAATTTTATGAATCGACGCTAACCCCCTTCGGGTCGCTCAACTCCATTTATACTTATATATACGCAGCAGTGTTTACATATACGAAAATTGGTAATGTATATATGGGACATTCCAGGTCATTTTTACCAATGAGTGACTGTAATTTTAAAACAGTTACCAGAAAATGGTTTTCCCGTCTTGAATAACGTTCGTAATTTTTTTAAATTTTTTTTCAACTTACTTACCGCCCTTCAGCTGATATAACACAGTTGGGGTCAATTCCGGACGGAAGTTGCATCGCAGGCATTTGATTCTTAAATGTATTGCAGAAAATGTTTTTTTGGTAGGAAAAAACAGGTTTTACTCTTGTGGCATTTTTTGAACCCCTTACGGCCCCCCAGCTGATAAAATACATTCCGGGTCAATTCCAACAGAGTTCACCCTTGCAGGCGTTCAATTTTTTCAATCGGTTTTAGGAAATGTTTTTTGGCAAAAAAAAGGTTTTCAAATTGTTGGAAAATTGTTTTCAGCCCCTTGCCACCCTTGAACCAATAAAATACAATTTTGGGTCAATTGCAACAAGGCATTGCCTCACAGACATTCGATTCTTAAATGTATTGCAGAAAATGTTTTTTTGGTAGGAAAAAAACAGTCTTATACTCTTGCGGCATTTTTTGAACCCCTCACGGTCCCCCAGCTGATAAAATACATTCCGGGTCAATTCCAACAGAGTTTGCCCTTACAGGGGGTTAATTTTTCCATCGATTTCAGGAAATGTTCTCTCGGTACAACGAAAAGTTTTCAAATTGTTGTACAATTGTTTTCAACCCCTGACCACCCTTGAGCCAATAAAATACAATTGTAGGTCAATTCCAACAAGGTATTGCCTCACAGATATTTGATTCCTAAATGCATTGCAGAAAATTCTTTTTTGGTGGAAAAAAAAATTCTCATACTTATGCAGTATTTTTTCAATTCCCTACGACCCTCTATCTAATAAAATACATTTTGAGTCAATTCCGGCAGGGTTTGTCTTTGCAGGGGGTTAATTTTTCCATCGGTTTGAGAAAATATTCTTTCGGCACAAAAAAAAGTTTTCAAATTGTTGTAAGGTTTCAGCCCCTTGCCACTCTTGAGCTAATAAAAACTATTTCTGGTCAATTCCGCTAGGGCATTGTCACACACGCATTCTTGAACGCATTTGAGAAAATGTTCTTTCGGTGCGGAAAAAACTTTCTCATACTTTTCCAACACACTACGACTCCCCAGCTGATAAAATACATTTTGGGTCAATTCCGGCCGGACGTTATCTCATGGGTATTCGATTCTTCAATGAATGTAGAAAAATATTCTTTCGGTATGAAAAGAACCATCTGTAATTTTTAAAGACCTTTTTCAACCCTCTACGGCCCTTTGGCTGATAAAATACATTCCAGGTCAACTCCGATAGGGTTCGTTCTCAAAGGCATTCAATGGTTATTTGCATTTAAAACAATTTCCTTACGCCATAAACAAATACTCTCAAATTGTTGTGATTTTGTTTTCATCCCTCTGCTGCCCCTTGTCTAATAAAATACATTCTGCGCCAATTCCAGCTAGTCAATTCCAGCTGGGTCAATTCCAGCTGGGTCAATTCCAGCTGGGTCAATTCCAGCTGGGTCAATTCCAGCTGGGTCAATTCCAGCTAGTTCAATTCCAGCTGGGTCAATTCCAGCTGGGTCAATTCCAGCTGGGTCAATTCCAGCTGGGTCAATTCCAGCTGGGTCAATTCCAGCTGGGTCAATTCCAGCTGGGTCAATACTGGCTGGCTCAATCCCTCGCAATTTTAAAGCCTCGAAAATGTCTACAAATAAAAGAAAATTCTACTTCAGAGTTACTTTCACCCTCGAGATAAAATTCTATTGGAATGTTCAGCTCCTGTTTTTTTTCGCGGAAAATTCCGGAGAGGGTAGAAAGTCACACAAACACACCTTCGTCAAAGCTCAGTTTCAAGATAAGGGCAGTTTTAAATTTTGCATTTAGATATTCGCTCTCGATAAGCCAAGAGCCAGATGGCAATTGCCAGAGTTTAAGGGTCAAAGCGAGCGTGAGAGGGAGAGTGGGATTGGGGGTGGGGGGGGGGGGGCGATTGCACGATTAAAGGTGACGCTCTTGGTGGCGTCGTTGCCTGTAAACCGGAAGCTACCAACACCGGAAGAGCACTTCTCCTTCCGCCATTTTACACACAAGAAGATAACTCTTATCCCCGCGGAATACATTATAGCTATCTCGTTAATGCTTTGAAACGACAAGAGCTCTTCTCCCTCAATTCTCCCCTTTAAAAACAAAACGTCGGGATTTAGTTTATCTCCGACAACTTTGGACGATTTGTTACTGCAATTTTCTCGTCGGTCCTAAAATTGAAAAAAAATTACGTATTTAGGAAATTTTTTTAAAAATTTGAAAATTTCCAATTTAAAAAAAAAACGTAATTTCGCTTCTGGCTGGAGAATTTCGGAATAATAAAATTTTGGCTTCAAACATAGTTGCGAAAAAATTCATTTTTAAATTTAAAAAAATAGATGTATAATAAAATAATAATTCGAATAAAAATTTTCAAAAAATTCAAAATTAACGTCACGACTTGAGAAATCAGTAGAAAGTCGAAAAATTATCGTATTTGAATGAACAAAACGGTATTTTGAAACTGAAAAAGTTACAAAAAAATTGGCTCGGTGAAAGTCGTCCAATTTCCTAAAATATTTAATTTTTCTCCAAAATACACTAATGGAAAAAATTAAGGGATCAAAAAATTTTTCCAAATTTTGAGTGGTTTTTAACAATGCTGTATCTCAGTGAAAAATGGTCGTATCAAGATCTAAAAAAAAAGCATTTTGAAGCTCAAAGTTTCTAGTTTTCAGATCAAATTGAAACTTTACAGGGATTTTGTGGGTATATTGAGCTGTAAAAGTCAGGCTCAACATTAGTCGTTTTGCCAATATTTTCAATTTGGCCGTTGATTTTCTAAAAAACCATAAATAGCCCTTTTTCTCCTGTTTTTTCAAATTCATGGCAAGGATGGAAAATTTTTTTTTTTTTCAAAAACCATCAACAATCCTTGTAGAGCATTGATTTAAGTTTGTGAAACGCCTCTTTTAATTTCTGTGCGATCATTGGTTGCTGAGATATAAATGGTCAAACAGAAAAGTCTCTTTTTTCGTAAAAGCTCGATATCTCAGCGAAAAATGGTCGCAGCGAGGTCTTACATAAAGCAAATCGAAGCTAAATAAACAAGCTATCCGGTCTATGTAATAATTCAGCTGGACAAATTTTTTCTCAAAAATTACAGCCAAAACAAAAGCCATACAAATTTGCCGAATTTTTTTTTTTGTATTTCTCATAATTGCGTGAAACCTGTAGCTTTGAAATTTTTTTTTCCAGAAGATCTGAAAACTAGAAACTTCAAGCTTCGAAATGCTTTTTTTTAGACCTCGATACGACCATTTTTCACTGAGATACAGCATTGTTAAAAACCACTAAAAATTTGGGCAAATTTTTTGATCCTTTTATTTTTTCCAGTAGTGTAGAAAAAAAGGATTAATGTTTTTTTTTCAACTCTCTGCATAAAATAGTTTATATTAAAGCATATTAATAAAATGTTCATATAAAAATATTTTTCCATCGAAACAACGTGAATAATGTTCTGATGACAATTCCACGGAAAAAACATCCTCTCTCTCTCTCTCTCTCTCTCTCTCTCTCTCTCTCTCTCTCTCTCTCTCTCTCTCTCTCTCTCTCTCTCTCTCTCTCTTAGTTCACCCTCGAACGATTTTTCCATCCGGCGCTTACAGAAATGAAACGAGAAAAAAAAAACTCCACAGCAGTTACAACTTTTTTTGTACTCCGAGTGGTTGGTAAAAAAAAAGGTAGAACAATGGTATAAAAAGAAAAAAAAGGGGGAAAAAATAACCGGTGAAACATCAGCCCTTGTTTTGAGGGATGCGAGGCAAGTGCATCAATGCGTCGAAAATTCTCACTCCCTTTCATCAACGGGACGGCAGTTTGTTGAGTATGCGACCTCATTGTTTGAGTCACATGTGCGAAAGAGAGGGAAAGAGGGAAAGAGAGAGAGAGAGAGAAAGTGAAATCCCGTAGTAAAAAACTCCATTCGTCGCCATTGAAAAATCCCCATTCATTCCCCATTGCCAAAATAACCAACGGAGATAAATGCCGAATTGCCTAAGGGGATTTTCGCCATTGAATTCCCCATTTGAAATAGAATGAGGATTTTCCAATGAGGATTGACTTCCCCATTTGAAACGGAATGGGGATTATCCTATGGGGATTCAACGAAGAAAATCCCCATAGGCAATTCGGCATTCATCTCCATTGGTTTTTGTAGGCAATGGGGAATGAATGGTGATAATCAATGGAGATTCTTTCATATAGTAAAAAACGCCATTAGTCACCATTGAGAAATCGCCATTCATTCCCCATTGCCAAAATAACCAATGGAGATGAATGCCCAATTGCCCAATGACATTTTCGCCATTGAATTCCCCATTTGAAATCGAATAGGGATTTTCTAATGAGGATTGACTTCCCCATTTCAAACGGAATAGAAATTATCCCATGGGCATCAGTCGGCAAGAACTCCTTGCATGGATTTTTTGGACACCGACTTCTGCTAATATTCCGTGCTCACACTCGTCTAGATAAGCATACTCTTCGCATAATCCGTATGGGAGTTCAGCGGGTTGCCGTCCTGCGACATCTCGCGCGAAGTCTCGGAACTAACGCGACGCGATTTCCAATGGACATCTTTGGGTAATGCTGATCATTCAGTGCATCCGTATTTACTTCCCAATGGACATCATTGGGTAAAGCTGATCATTTCGTTCATCAGCATTTGCCTTCCAATGGACACCATTGGGCAATGCTGATGGCTCGGTCCATCAGCATTTGTTTTCCAATGGCCATCATTGAGTAATGGTGATCATTCGGTTCATCCGCATTTGCTGTCCAATGGACGTCATTGGGCAATGGTGACTTTTCAATGGATATCCATTCACTGATCAATGGTCGTTCCTATACGCCATTGAAAAATGCGGATATCTCAATGGGTCCCCATTCATTGTCCAATGGAGTCGTATGAGGACCATTCGTTGCCATTGGCGATTCAATGGAGTTTTTTACTACGGGGTCAATTGTTTCAATTTTTTAATCTTTCTTACGAATGTCAGGAATATATTCAATTCGCTCAATTTTTTTTTATTGTCCATCGCAAATATTTTATGATTATAAATTGTCTAAATTTCAAAATTTGGAAAATATTTTAAGGGGTTCATTCATCATTTTTTTTAATTTTGAAAATTGTTAATTGGACAAAATCTCAAAATAAGAACTTCCTTCATTCTACGAACCAATTGCAAACTTTTGGAGGATATTTTGATTGGCAACATCTGAATTTGTTTCTAAAATTATTTGTTTTCTATTTATTTAATTTTTGAAATTGTATTTTGTAGATATTTTTTTATTTTGTTCCAAAATTTTGTCAATTCAAAGAATTTTCATAATGAAGATTGCTTCAATTCCACGTGCAAAAATTTCAAATTTTTCGAAATAATTCAATTATGTTGATCACGTTGTCTGATAAAAAAAAATTCTCACATCGTTCACCGACAGCTATTTAAATATTTTTTTAAATTGTCAATTATAAAATGTTCTCTCTATCAAAATAATTGAATTTCAATTATTCACGAGAATTGATAATTGATTGCAATCAATTTCTCATCAGCTATGAAGTTAATTTATTCATTGAATTTCGGTTGTGAATTCCATCGACTCTGTGTTCAATTTTCAATTTTCCATTAAATTCTTCGAGGATTCATTTGATGGATTTTCGCATCATTTCAAAGTAAACATTTACCAAAATTCGCAAAAATTCTAATTATTTCGATTATTTTATTTATTTCTTTTATTTTATGACGTTGCTTTGTGCGAAAATACTTGAAAATTTTTTAATACATATTCAGGTGCGTCCGCAGAGGGATTTTGCATTCTTCTCGTAAATTCGTTTCGGCTTTCCTTTGAGCCATTTCATTACAACGCGAACCGCGGAATTCTGTTCGTCCCTCTCTCTCGTTATTCACTCGTTTAACGTACCCCCCCCCCTCCACTTTCTCCCCACTCTTTTATACACATGACGCTGATTGAATCATAAAATTTGGCCTCGTGCGAATTTTATCATCCTTCCATCTCGGATTTCCCGATGACCCTCCGAAATGACCCTTTTTCATTTTTACGAATCGAGTCCCAAGATGGTCAACTTGTCTTTCCCATATGTTTTTTACAATGGTCAAGTTACAAAAAAAAAACACTTTCCATTAATTTTTTTTTTTAACTCAATCTACCAATAATTTTATTGTTAATAACATTTTTTTCACTTTTGACTCACTCTTTTCATCAATTAATTTTTTTTTGTATTTTCGAATTTTTTTGATTTTTTTTACCGCTGAATTCAATTCGAATTCACTTCAAATTCATTTCGTTTCAAATTTGGTCGAAATACGTTTCGATTTTGATTCAAAACTTCAATTCAAATTTGATTCGAATTCGATTGAAACTCGACTCTACTCCGATTCAAATTTCATTCGAATTCGATTCGTATTTTATTCAAATTCGTATCAAATTCGATTCGAATTCGATTCAAGTTTGATTCGAATTCGATTCTAATCCGATTCAATTTCGAATCACGTGTGGTCAAATTATATGCAAATTCAATTCGCATTCGATTCGAGTTTGATTCAAAATGGATTCAAACTCGATTTTAATCCGATTCAAATTTGATTCGAATTCGTTTTTAATTCGATGCAAATTCGATTGAAATTCAATTCTAATCAGATCCAAATGTGATTTAAATTCATTACGAATTCAAAATAAATAGAAATTGGAGTCAAATTTACTATCGATTTTTTAAAAAACTCTCAATTTCATGATTCATGTTTTATTCAAATTCGAATCAAATTTAATTCGAATTCAATTCAAGTTTGATTCGAATTCGATTCTAATCCGATTCGAAGTCGAATCACGTGTGGCTGAACTTGATGCAAATTCAATTCGAATTCGGTTCGAGTTTCATTCAAAATGGATTCAAACTCGATTTTAATCCGATTCAAATTTGATTCGAATTTGTTTTTAATTCGATGCAAATTCGATTGAAATTCAATTCTTATCAGATCCAAGTGTGATTTGAACTGATTACGAATTCATAAAAAATTCAAATTCGAGTCAGATTTACTATCGATTTTTTAAAAAACTCAACATTTCATGATTCATATGTGATTCAAATTTGAATCAAATTTATTTCGAATTCAATTCAAGTTTGATTAGAATTCGATTCTAATCCGATGCAAAATCGAATCACGTGTAGTCAAATTCGATGCAAGTCCCATTCGCATTCGATTCGAGTTTGATTCAAGTTCGATTCAAACTCGATTTTAATGCGATTCGAAATTGATTCGAATTCGTTTTTAATTCGATGCAAATTCGATTGAAATTCAATTCTTATCAGATCCAAGTGTGATTTAAATGAATGATGAATTCATAATAAATTCAAATTCGAGTCAGATTTACTATCGATTTTTTAAAAAACTCAAAATTTCATGATTCATATTTGATTCAAATTTGAATCAAATTTATTTCGAATTCAATTCAAGTTCGATTCAAACTCGATTTTAATCCGCTTCGAATTTGATTCGAATTCGTTTTTAATTCGATGCAAATTCGATTGAAATTCAATTCTTATCAGATCCAAGTGTAATTTAAATTGATTGCAAATTCATAATAAATTCAAATTCGAGTCTGGTTTACTGTCGATTTTTAAAAAAACTCAAAATTTCATGATTCATATTTTATTCAAATTCGAATCAAATTTAATTCGAATTCAATTCAAGTTTGATTTGAATTTGATTCTAATCCGATGCAAATTCGAATCACGTGTAGTCAAATTCGATGCAAATTCAATTCGCATTCGATTCGAGTTTGATTCAAGTTCGATTCAAACTCGATTTTAATCCGATTCGAATTCGTTTTTAATTCGATGCAAATTCGATTGACATTCAATTCTTATCAGATCCAAGTGTGATTTAAATTAATTACAAATTCATAATAAATTCAAATTCGAGTCAGATTTACTATCGATTTTTTTAAAAAATCAAAATTTCATGATTCATATTTGATTCAAATTTGAATTAAATTTATTTCGAATTCAATTCAAGTTTGATTAGAATTCGATTCTAATCCGATGCAAATTCGAATCACGTGTGATTAAATTCGATGCAAATTAAATTCGCATTCGATTCGAGTTTGATTTAAGTTCGATTCAAACTCGATTTTAATCCGATTCAAATCTGATTCGAATTCGTTTTTAATTCGATGCAAATTCGATTGAAATTCAATTCTTATCAGATCCAAGTGTGATTTGAACTGATTACGAATTCATAAAAAATTCAAATTCGAGTCAGATTTACTATCGATTCTTTAAGAAACTCAAAATTTCATGATTCATATGTGATTCAAATTTGAATCAAATTTATTTCGAATTCAATTCAAGTTTGATTAGAATTCGATTCTAATCCGATGCAAATTCGAATCACGTGTGATTAAATTCGATGCAAATTAAATTCGCATTCGATTCGAGTTTGATTCAAGTTCGATTCAAACTCGATTTTCATCCGATTCAAATCTGATTCGAATTCGTTTTTAATTCGATGCAAATTTGATTGAAATTCAATTCTTATCAGATCCAAGTGTGATTTGAATTGATTACGAATTCATAAAAAATTCAAATTCGAGTCAGATTTACTATCGATTCTTTAAGAAACTCAAAATTTCATGATTCATATGTGATTCAAATTTGAATCAAATTTATTTCGAATTCAATTCAAGTTTGATTAGAATTCGATTCTAATCCGATGCAAATTCGAATCACGTGTGATTAAATTCGATGCAAATTCAATTCGCATTCGATTCGAGTTTGATTCAAGTTCGATTCAAACTCGATTTTAATCTGATTCAAATCTGATTCGAATTCGTTTTTAATTCGATGCAAATTCGATCGAAATTCAATTCTTATCAGATCCAAGTGTGATTTGAATTGATTATGAATTCATAAGAAATTCAAATTCGAGTCAGATTTTCGATTTCTTAAAACACTCAAGATTTCATGATTTTAGAACCAATAATTAATTTTAACATAAACATTTTAAAATTCATGTAGTGCATTTATCAAAAGAAAATAATTTGAAGGAAAAAAATTCTTAGTAAAAAAAATATATTCAAATTATTGTGTGAATTATTCGAATTTTTTTAAAATTCAAATGCTTGCAAAATAAATCCTCCTGATAGAATGCAAATGGGGATATTCTCATCGTCGTTTTGTCGAGTGAGAAACTCGATTGTCGAGAATAATTTGCGATTTTCTTTGTATTATGCGTAATGAAACAAATTATACACAGCTCGTTTCCACTTTAATATTATTATTATATTTACGTAATACGTTATATGCTGCCTTTTAATTAGAGTTTTATTAGTTTGAAAAATAAATTTCATTACATCGACTTGTTACATGATTAATCAGTAGATAAAAAATTAATAATTATTTCACGATTCAATCATATTTATTTGTGACAATTAAAATCGATTTCACCTAATAAACAAAAAAGAGGAAATTATGTGAAAAAAAAATTTATTTATAAAAGAATATTGTGGTTTTATTTAATTAATATAAATTATATTTATATGCATTTTTCATTAACAAATTTATTAATTCATTTGAAGTAAGAATGAAAAATTAGTGTCATATTGCAGCTTTGTTTGAATAAACAAATAATTTAATATAACTGTTTCTTGTTCATAATAATTTTCATTGAATCATCGAAAAACGATATTTCAGTAAAATTATATATATAATATACAAAAATATACATAATAATAATAATAATAATAATAATAATAATAATAATAATAATAATAATAATAATAATAATAATAATAATAATAATAATAATAATAATATAACAATAATAATATATATATATATATATATATATAATTTCAAGCTTCAGCGATTTTCCTCCAGAATTTATGCTCAATGCAAAAAATTATAATAATAATCTTATGGACGATAATTTTTATTTAAGATTATTGAAATTGATTTTACGTAATCGATAAATTCAAGAAAATTATTTCACGAAAAAAATTCCTAGACTTGAAAAAATTCATCAAAAATACACAGCAATTTTCTATTAATTAATTTATCAATTAAAATTATTATAAAATCGAATAATCTCATCATTTATGATGATTTATTACATCATCAGCAATATCATTTATCCAATAATTATTTTTATCGAATAATCGAAAAACGATATTTCCCTAAAATTCGTTTTATTTTTTAAAATATAATTTTTAGCGATTTTACGTAATCGATAAATTCAAAAAAATTATTTTAAAATAATTCCAGAGTCAAAAAAATTTTCAATTGGAATTAAGGTTGTATTGCCTATAAATTCCTAGCCAAAAATAGTATCTTATTTTTAATTTAAAATTTTTAATAGAAATATTGCCCATAAGTTCATAAATTGTTCAAACATATAATTACTCAACAATTTTTCGGTAAGTTGTTTTTTTCTTAAACAAATCGAATGCGTTAATTTTTCCGAACGCTTATGATTTTTTTCAGAATTTTTTCTCTATTTTGAAATAATATTAAAAAAATTCTGAAATACAACAAAAAAATTGCCAATTTTTTTTGTATATGTTTTTGCACACGGGTTTGTCGTCAGCTTTCAAAACTTTCAAAGACACTAGGCCGAAAAATACATAAATGGAGCCATTCTAAAAATTTCAGGACGAGAATTTCAAAATAAAGAGAAAATTCTAAAAAAATTCATATGCCTTTAAAAATAAACGCATTCGATTTGTTCAAGAAAAAAAAGAACTTGCCGAATAAATGTTAAATAATTAGTAGTTTAAACAGTTTATTAATTTTTGGGCAATATTATTATTGATAATTGTTGTTTATGGTAAGTCAAATGTTGCTGAATTTTTTCAGATTTTTATTGCATCACGAAGTACGAAAATTTCAATTAAATACAATTTTTGTCTGGGACTGTACATCCTCAAATTCAAATTATATCACCATTTATGATTACATTATCAGCAAATTTATTTGTCCGGTGTTAATTTTTATCGAATCGTTGAAAAACGATATTTCAGTGAAATTATTTCTACCTTCTTAATTCAAGTTTTAACGATTTTCCTCAATAATGCAATAATGAAACATTGTGCGATATTTTCACCATGAAAGAACCATCTGGGATATATTTTTTTCCTCGTGCCAACCTCCTTCATGTAATATATAATGCCGTAAATGTACTTGTCTCGAGACGCTACCGCGTCTCTTGATCATTCCCCTGGCTCGTTAAAGAGACGCTGTGGTTGGCGGGAGGACGGGGAGAGGGGGAAGGTAAAGTGGAGGGGGGTGGTAAGCTCGCGTCGCGGAAACGAGGCCATAATTTAACAGTTCCGATGATACTTTACGACTCTCGAAGCCGCAATCTCGCTTCCAGGATCGACTTTTACGTTCTTTCTCGCGAGGAAAAACGAACTTTCTTGGTTAACGATGTCGTATCATGTGCTCACCGAGCTTCGTGGATTTTCGTGTCCTTCCCTGATATATATATATCAATATATTCACACATGATGCAGAAACGCAAATATATCTATATATATTACACGTGAGTATGTACCCATTTCCATAAAGTTTTATTTTTCCCTCTCTCTCAAATTTACTACGTACGATAATAAGAAAAAAAACCATTTTTCAAATAATCATAATAATATATGAATAAAATAATAATTGTAATAAAATTTTAGTAAAGTAATATTTGTGATATTATTAATTATTAAAACAATTATAAATAATTTTTAATCGTTATAAAAGAACAAAAAATTAATAATCACAACTCCTCTTATATTATACTGGAATATATACAGGGTATCCCAGGGGTGAAAGGCAATACCGTGAGGGTAGAATTGCTACGTAATATCGAGTAGAAAAGTCCTTTACCATTTTTTGATATATTGAACCTCTGAATTGTTATTAATTTTTTTAATAAGCCAATGAGATGCGCTTATTTGCCTTGGATCACGGCTCAACGCAACGGACCGGACGTATCTCATTGGATGATTAAAAACATTAATAACAATTCAGGGGTTCAATATATCAAAAAATGGCAAAGGACTTTTCTACACGATATTACGTAACGAATCTACCCTCACAGTATTGACCTTCACCCCTGAGACATCTTGTATTATATGCGAGCTTACGTCTACTGAAGAGTAAGATTCCCTAGCGCGATTTTCCGCCCCTATTTTCACAAAATTTTATTTTTTCCTCTCTCCCAATTTTACCACATACGATGATATGCAAAAACCGTTTTTAAACAATAATAACAATATATACACTACGGTCCAAAAGTTTGGAAACACTCACCCCGATTCTGCACCGCACAAAAAGTTTCACTGCTCTTTTAAAAATGAAGATATTTCAATTCATTAACCGGCGTTTCAAAGGGGACATATTCAGCTTCACTCCGTTATTTCCAAAAATTTGTTTCGATTTTTTAAAAATCCGATACACTTTTTAAAACATGGGCGTTTTTCGACTTTTTTTTAAGGCGTTCAAATTTTGGCGCACGACCCATGAAAATTTTTCTCAACTGTTTTTCGCATGAAAAAATAGTAGGAGGGAGTATAAGCTATAATTTTGTTTTTTAAAAACTTTTGTACAATTTTTTTTCGCAAAATCATTCAATTTTCCGCAAAAAAGACCATTTATTTTTTTAATGTACCGTAACTCTAAAACTACTGGGCTTTCGTAAAATCACAAGGAGAGCAAAAAGTTGCATACAATCATTCTGGATTCAATGAAATTTTTTCGGAATTTTTTTTCAAAATTTTTTTTTTCAAAATTTTTCGAAAAAATTCGTAAACGAAATAAAATCTAAATAAAAATCCTCAAAAATGCACCTAGAAAAAAAAAGTAATAATCACAACTGTCACTGAAAAAACTTTTTTTTCGCGCATCAATTTTATGGATGAAAAGTTGTTTTTTCTTACATTAAAAAAATGCTTCACGTAATTCTAGTATTCGTCAAAAATTGCAATCCAAATAATTGCAAAAATTCGGTAAAAAAAAAGTTTCTGTTTTCTTGTCAAATTATCATAAATTTGATGTATTGACTCATTTTTGGGCCGATCCGCGATACCTGGGGCATAATGGACCACCCTCAAAAATTAGGTCAGACATTTTTTTCTGTTTTTCTCAAAATTATGACGAATTCATACATTCTTAGGCCGACATTCGGGGTAAAATGGACCATCAAATAAAATTTGAAAGTAAAAAATATTTTTAACCAAGTTGCAAAATGTACGAAAAGGAACGGAATTATCTATTATCTAAAAAATAAAAATAAAATAAACATTGTGTAAAAAAAAATTGTTGCAAGATAAAAAAAATATATTTTGAACGTTGGAAACAATTTGAGAAAAAAAAAAATTTTTACATTTTTTAGAGGGGGGCCATCGTGCCCCAGCCTCCCCTATCTCGATTTTCTTCTCGCTCTGTCTCTCTTTCTCATTGTATCTTTTTTTCTTTCTCTATGCACGAGGTAGTAAATTACACAGAGAGGAAGCAAAACGAATGTCGATGCAAACAGAGGCGTGTTGAACGTTACGAAAGAGCATCGTCGATAAATATACACTCGATACTGGGCTTGATCACAGACCATTCAGTCCGGGGAAGAAAAACATACACACTAGGGTGGCCCTTATTTAGGGCTCGAACGAATTTTTTATCTGACACTCCCAAAATCGACTCGAAATAATTCAAAAACAGTACCCCAATTTTTTCAGATTTTTATCTAGACCCCAACAACCCCTCCCGAAAAGAGGGGTTGGGGTCGATTCGTCTAAAATTATAATACGGGTCCATCTAGACTAATTGCAATTCGTCTAAATTGACCCGTATGATAATGTGAATTTTTCCTCAAATAGTAGCACCGATTAACACTAAAATCTCGCAGTTACAGATTTTTTGAAAAATTTTTACACTCAGAATAAAATATATCCTGAGAATATGGCCGAAACACGTGTATTTCCAATGGGGAAATCTACCCTTATTTTGGGTGGCGTTTGAGTCTAAAAAAAAATCTGAAAAAATTAGGGTATTGTTTTTGAATTATTTAGAGTCGATTTGGGGGACGTCTGATAAAAAATTCGTCCGAGCTCTAAATAAGGACCACCCTAATAATCACAGACAAACTGGCTAACTCTTTGGCAATCGTTTTCTGCTATTTTTTTCCACCTTTCCCTTGTTGTTCGTTTGTTTCTGCTTTCGAGTTTGAGGGCGCGGTAAAAAAAAAGTATTTTGAGGAGAAAAGGGGGAGCCAAAGGGAAATGATGAAAGGTTCGAGGGTGGTTGAGAGACAGAGATGAAGATACAGCGTGTTTACAGGGTCGATTCTGGGGAAACATCATTTTTTTTCTGGGAGAAAAGCTCCATGTTCGGAATTTACAAACACCCACTTCCGGGGAAGTTTATTAAGGGGGTGGTTTATCTCTTTATCTTTCTTTCTCTCTCATCGTTGTTATGTTTATCATTTTCGCGTTTAGAAATACATTCATACATTTTGTTAGTTCAAAAAAAGCGCATCCGTAGCTCAAAAGCTCAAAAGCAGTTCAATGGAGAAGTTTTTATCGGTAGAGACGAAGATGTGGCGTTTTATTGGCCTTCAACTGGCATTGCTTTTTTTTCCCTGGAGCTATAAGATAGTAAAGATGTTCCGAAGAAACTGTTTTTTTCAAATATTTTCCAGAGGAGAAAAGTTTTGACCGGTAGAGATGGAGTTGTGTCGTTTGTCAGCCCCAAATTGGCTTTAATTCTGGGTATGGCTTTTTTTATATTGAGCAGAGTTCTTAAATAGTGAAAATGTACCGACAGACATGTTTTTTTAAAGGTTGATTTGTTTGAGGTGGAGAGTTTCAACCGGTAGAGATGGAAATGTGTTTTTAATTTGCTTTTGACTGACATTGTTTCTGGGTGAGATGTTTTTAAAATATTTGGTAGCGTTAAAAAATAGTAGATTAGTGTAGGTGGGACTGTTTGCAGAATTATTCGACAGAAGAGTTTTTATTGGTATAGACGGAAATTTACCATCTATTAGTCTCCAATTAGCACTGTTCGTGGGTGAGATTTTTTTTTCTCATATCTGATAGTGTTACAAAATGGTAGATATGTACCGATGTGGCCCTTTTATAGTAAAGCTGATCAAGGGAAGTCTTATCCGGTAGAGATGGACATGTATTTTTTTAATCTTTAACTAGCACTCAGTAGCCATTTATTCTGAGTTATTTTTTTTTTTACATCGGATAGCGATATGAAGTAGCAGAGATGTGTAAACAGCACTTTTTTGGTAGAGCTGCTCACCGAAAAAGTATTAACGGGTAGAGATGGAAATGTGCCTTTGATTACTACCCAATTACTATTTATTCTGGGCTATTGTTATTTTACATATCTGGTAGATATATTAAATGGCAGAGATATATCGACAAAGCTTTTTTCGGTAGAGTTGTTCTACGGAAGAGTATTAACGGGTAGAGATGGAAATGTTCCTTCCATTATCACCTCACTGCCATTTATTTAGGGTTGTTATTTTTTTTAACATCAGATAGAGATATTAAATGGCAGAGACATGTCGACAGGACTTTTTTCGGTAGAGATTTTCAATGGAAGAGTATTAACGTATAGAGATGGAAATGTGCCTTTTATTAGCACTCGATAGCTATTTATTCTGAGTTATTTCTTTTAACATCCGGTAGAGATATTAAATGGCAGAGACATGTCGACAGGACTTTTTTCGGTAGAGTTGTTCAACGGAAGAGTATTAACAGGTAGAGATGGAAATATGCTTTTCATTAGCACCCGATAGCTATTTATTCTGGGTTATTTCTTTTAACATCCAGTAGAGATATTAATAAATGGCAGAGATATGATGCCAGGACTTTTTTTCGGAAGAGTTTTTCAGTGGAAGAGTATTAACGGGTAGAGTTGGAAATGTGCCTTTTATTAGCACTCGATAGCCATTTATTCTGGGTTATTTTTTTTAACATCCGATAGAGATATTAAATGGCAGAAATATGTTGTCAGGACTTTTTTCGGTAGAGTTGTTCAATGGAAGAGTATTAACAGGTAGTGATGGAAATGTGCCTTTTATTAGCACTTGATAGCCATTTATTCTGGGTTATTTTTTTCCACATCCGATAGAGATATTAAATGGCAGAAATATGTTGCCAGGACTTTTTTCGGTAGAGTTGTTCAATGGAAGAGTATTAACGGGTAGAGATGGAAATGTGCCTTTCATTAGCACTCGATAGCCATTTATTCTGGGTTATTTTTTTTAACATCCGGTAGAGATATTAAATGGCAGAAATATATTGCCGAGACTTTTTTTCGGTAGAGTTGTTCGACGAGAGAGTTTTAACGGGTAGAGATGGAAATGTGCCTTTCATTAGCACTCGATAGCTATTTATTCTGGGTTATTTCTTTTAACATCCGGTAGAGATATTAAATCGCAGAGATATGTTGTCAGGACTTTTTTTCGGTAGAGTTGTTCAATGGAAGAGTATTGACGGGTAGAGATGGAAATGTGCCTTTTATTAGCACTCAATAGCCATTTATTCTGGGTTATTTTTTTTAACATCCGATAGAGATATTAAATGGCAGAAATATGTTGCCTAGACTTTTTTTCGGTAGAGTTGTTCGACGAGAGAGTCTTAACGGGTAGAGATGGAAATGTCCCTTTTATTACCACTCTGTATCTTCTCCTCATTCACGATTTTTCTCGCTGCTCGAACAGAGGAAACCCATCGCGGTTACGAGAGGGACAACATATCGAGCTGGGCAAGCTTATCACTCCCGGCGACACTCCGGCACTGATAACAGCCCTTTTTCAACCTCAACTAGCTCTTTCCCTTCCCCATCCTTCCTTCGGCGTCACCAACCCCCCGCATTATCCCGACCCTCCTATTAACCAAGCTCGGGTTTTTCACATAATCTTACACAGAATCTACCCCATTACTATGACGACCGACAACCCTCAGTCATGATACATTTACTTTGGACGTTCATTGAAAATTCTTGGAGATTCACAGATAACGAATTTTTTCTTTTTCGTCATGAATGCATTTTCTTCTTCTCATGCCATTTGTCAATGAATCACATTTTTTACAAAAACTTTCGAAAAAAAAATCTCCAAAATTCCACATTTTAGATTTTGAAAAATATTATTTTTCAAAAATTCGAATTTTGCTGAAAAAAAAATTCCTTTCCTCACGAAAATAATCTCAAAATGAAAATTTTTCTTGAGAATTCGAGATTGCACATTTTTGCTGGCAAAAGGCGGGAAAAATGTGCAATCTCGAAAATTTTGAGGAAAAATTTTCATTTAAAAAAAATTAATTTTTCTAAATTTCATTCTCGTAATGTAAATGTATTACATATATTTATGTTTATATGCATTTTGATACAATAACTTTGGCAATTTTAGAGAAATATTGTCATCGCAAAAGATCGATAAAAAGTTGCAGATAAAATTGAAAATCTCTATGAAAACGTTTTTCAAGAGCATTCCTCGAACAAATTTTAGGGGCTAGCTCGTTAGTGATTTTATTTTAATCGAAAACGGAAAAATAATTTTAAAAAAAGAATACTGTAGAGTAATTTCCAAAATATTCATTCAATTCATAACAGTTGGCCTAAAGAAATTACTAATAACAATGGTACTATTAATATAATAATACTAATATTACTAAAAATAATTATTAATTGCAATGATGAATAATTAATTTTTAAAAAATTCTCTATTGTGGGGTGGATGCTTTCAGACATCAGTATAAAAAAAGAACAACCCACTCCATTTTGCCCCTCATTTTTCCATCCCATTGTAACAGAAAATAAAACAAAAAAACCGACAAATTTTTACACAAGCTTTAGAAATATATTTTATTGCACTCCGTGCGTAAAGTGATCACTTCTCGCACGCTTCGCTTCGCTGCGCGTGCGAGAAGCGGGCACTTTACGCACTCGTGCGATAAAATTTTGTACCAAACTCGTGCGAGAAACTTTTGTACGATACTCGTCGAGAAAAAGTTTCATCGCACTCGTATCGTAATGTACTATTTTAGTAATTAATCGAAAGTTTTTTTTATCGATAAACATTTTCTATTTTACAAACAATTGAAAAGAAAATTTCCATCAAAAATTGATTTTTTGTTTAAAATCCGCCATTTTGTTAAAAATTCTGAAAAAATTCATATGCGCGCGTTCAGAAAAATTAACGCATTGGATGTTTTTGAGAAAAAAATCGACTTACCGAAAAATTGTTGAATAATTATTTGTTCAAACGATTCATTGATAACTTTTGGGCAATATTATTATTGATAATTGTTGTTTATTGCTTGCAAAATGTTGATGAATTTTTTTAGATTTCTATTGTATCACGAAATATGGAAATTTCAAACGAGTACAATTTTTGGCTGGGACTGTACAGGCACTAATCCTTAAGGGTGGTTTTTTGAGGGAGAACTCTTTTTCCACATTTCTATTTTGTACTTTCCGTGGAGATACGATTTTAAGGGGAAATTTTTCCGTGATGCTTCCGGGTGCAACCGAGTTTTCGTCGATTTTATGTGGAATCGAGAGAAGCGAGTGAAACGTAGTCAAGTGAGTTTCGCATTTCAAAAGCGTTGCAAGCTGAATCGAGTAATTAGCTAGCTTGATGAAAACGATTAATTACGCTCGGTCGAAGGTTCAACTTTTTCCTTCTTCGTTTTTTAACGTTTGTAAAACGACGTGCAAGCGTTTCTTGTGCCTCTCTCTCTCTCTCTCTCTCTCTTCCTCCCTTTTTCTTTTTGCACACAAATTTTTCATTTCCTCTGACATTGCTTTGTGATTTCACGTGTTTGCCACGGTGTCCCGTTTCGTCGATTCATCGTTCGAGGAATAAGAGAAATTAAATTGGAACGATTCTGGAAAGAACGTTACAATTTAATTAGAAAAACGATTGCGATCGAAGAAGTACAATCAATTATTGCTTCCTGGTAATGGAAGCTCTGTGAAGTATGGAAATAGAGGAAGAAGCGATGTGAAAAAATCTAAATTTTTATTACGTCCCACACAACAATAATACGTCCCAAGTACGTCTTTTGGACATCACACCAATTGTCCCGTGACGGTAATGGGATGGTCCCATGGGATACTCATGGGCCCCAAAGTGTCCGCTGTGTTTACCGGAATGGGACGGTCCCATGGCCATCCCGGGATGTCTTCAGGATATCTTCGGGACGTCTCCTGGACTGCCAATGCAGTAGTCGATAATAATTCTTGTTTCGAATTAATTTTAATTAATTTCAATTAATTAATTAAATGTTAACAAAATGTGTACGGTACAGAGGGAGTCAGCAAGGACTCCTTGTATTTGTAATATAGCCTCTTTCGAGGTTTGACTTCTGTCGGTGTCGAATTGATATCCGTGTTCGCGCTCACCTATATAAGCATGCTCTTCACATTATCCGCATGTGAGAAGCGTTCGCCATCTCGCGGCAAGGTCGGAACTAATGCTGCGCGATGGCTGACCTCCTACAGACATCCCTAAGAGAGTTGGCTGGGATCGTCCGAACATGGTTACCACGGGATATCCTCAAGACGTCCTATATTAATCTCGAGCAGACCAATGTCTTACTAGTACCTCCCACAGACGTCTATAAGAGAGTGCGTTAGGATCGTCTTATCACGGTCACGACAGGATATCCTCAAGACATCCTATATTAATCTCGGGAAGACCAATGTATTACTAATATCTCCCATAGACGTCTATAAGAGAGTGCGTTGGGATCGTCCAATCACGGTCGCGACAGGATATCCTCAAGATGTCCTATATTAATATCGAGCAGACCAATATCTTACTAGGATCTCCCAGAGACGTCCATAAGAGAGTGCTTTGGGATCGTCTCATCACGGTCGCGACAGGATATCCTCAAGACGTCCTAAATTAATATCGCGCAGACCAATGTCTTACTAGGATCTCCCAGAGACGTCTATAAGAGAGTGCTTTGGGATCGTCTCATCACGGTCGCTACAGGATATCCTCAAGGCGTCCTATATTATATCGAGCAGACCAATGTCTTCCTAGTACCTCCCGCAGACGTCTTTAAGAAAGTGCGTTGGGATCATCTAATCACGGTCGCGACAGGATATCCCCAAGACGTTCCATATTAATATCGAGCAGACCAATGTCTTACTAGTACCTCCCACAGACGTCTATAAGAGAGTGCGTTAGGATCGTCTTATCACGGTCACGACAGGATATCCTCAAGACATCCTATATTAATCTCGGGAAGACCAATGTATTACTAATATCTCCCATAGACGTCTATAAGAGAGTGCGTTGGGATCGTCCAATCACGGTCGCGACAGGATATCCTCAAGACGTCCTATATTAATATCGAGCAGACCAATATCTTACTAGGATCTCCCAGAGACGTCCATAAGAGAGTGCTTTGGGATCGTCTCATCACGGTCGCGACAGGATATCCTCAAGACGTCCTAAATTAATATCGCGCAGACCAATGTCTTACTAGGATCTCCCAGAGACGTCTATAAGAGAGTGCTTTGGGATCGTCTCATCACGGTCGCTACAGGATATCCTCAAGGCGTCCTATATTATATCGAGCAGACCAATGTCTTCCTAGTACCTCCCGCAGACGTCTTTAAGAAAGTGCGTTGGGATCATCTAATCACGGTCGCGACAGGATATCCCCAAGACGTTCCATATTAATATCGAGCAGACCAATGTCTTACTAGTACCTCCCACAGACGTCTATAAGAGAGTGCGTTAGGATCGTCTTATCACGGTCACGACAGGATATCCTCAAGACATCCTATATTAATCTCGGGAAGACCAATGTATTACTAATATCTCCCATAGACGTCTATAAGAGAGTGCGTTGGGATCGTCCAATCACGGTCGCGACAGGATATCCTCAAGACGTCCTATATTAATATCGAGCAGACCAATATCTTACTAGGATCTCCCAGAGACGTCCATAAGAGAGTGCTTTGGGATCGTCTCATCACGGTCGCGACAGGATATCCTCAAGACGTCCTAAATTAATATCGCGCAGACCAATGTCTTACTAGGATCTCCCAGAGACGTCTATAAGAGAGTGCTTTGGGATCGTCTCATCACGGTCGCTACAGGATATCCTCAAGGCGTCCTATATTATATCGAGCAGACCAATGTCTTCCTAGTACCTCCCGCAGACGTCTTTAAGAAAGTGCGTTGGGATCATCTAATCACGGTCGCGACAGGATATCCCCAAGACGTTCCATATTAATATCGAGCAGACCAATGTCTTACTAGTACCTCCCACAAACGTCTATAAGAGAGTGCGTTAGGATCGTCTTATCACGGTCACGACAGGATATCCTCAAGACATCCTATATTAATCTCGGGAAGACCAATGTATTACTAATATCTCCCATAGACGTCTATAAGAGAGTGCGTTGGGATCGTCCAATCACGGTCGCGACAGGATATCCTCAAGACGTCCTATATTAATATCGAGCAGACCAATATCTTACTAGGATCTCCCAGAGACGTCCATAAGAGAGTGCATTGGGATCGCCTCATCACGGTCGCGACAGGATATCCTCAAGACGTCCTATATTAATATCGAGCAGACCAATATCTTACTAGGATCTCCCAGAGACGTCCATAAGAGAGTGCTTTGGGATCGTCTCATCACGGTCGCTACAGGATATCCTCAAGGCGTCCTATATTATATCGAGCAGACCAATGTCTTCCTAGTACCTCCCGCAGACGTCTTTAAGAAAGTGCGTTGGGATCATCTAATCACGGTCGCGACAGGATATCCCCAAGACGTTCCATATTAATATCAAGCAGACCAATGTCTTACTAGTACCTCCCACAGACTTCTATAAGAGAGCGCTTTGGGATCATCTAATCACGGTTGCAACAGGATATCCTCGAGATATCTTATATTAATCTCGAGTAGACCAATGTCTTACTAGTACCTCCCATATACGTCTATAAGAGGGACCGTTGGGATCGTCTAATCACGGTTGCGACAGGATATCCTCAAGACATCCTATATTAATCCCGGGTAGAACAATATCGTACTGGTACCTCTCATAGACATTCATAAGACGTACTATCTTGGCAGGACACGAATGGGACTGTCTCAGGACGGTCCCGGGATCAATTTTGCTGTGTGGGGTTTTGAAAAAATTCAAAATTTTACGAGATTTTTGTAAATTGAAAATATTATTAAATCTTGAAAGAAACTTAAAATTTCACGAAATGTTGAAAAAATTTAAATTCTTAGTACATTTCAAAAAAATTCAAAATTTTACATTTTCGAAAATTTTAAAAATTATCAAATTTTAAAAAAACCTTCGACACAATGGCGAAAAAATTCAAGACTCGACAAATCTTTGAGGTACTTGAAAATTCGAGAAAAATTTGGAAAAAATATGTATAATTAATGATTTCTTCTTGATAAACGAAGCTCTGTGAAGTAAAGGAAGAAGCGATGTGCAAATTTTCAATTTGCTGGGATTGATACTTCGAATGGAAAATAAATGTTGAAAACATTCCAGATTCAACAAGATTTTAGACAATTAAAAATTTTATTTAATGAAAAAAAAACATTAAAACATCTCCAAAATGTTTAAGAAAATTGAACATTCGACAGAATTATATTGTTGTTTATAGCATGCCAAATGTTGCTGATTTTTTTCAGATTTTTATCACGAAGTACGGAAATTTCAATCAGATACAACTTTTGGCTGGGACTGTATCCTTAAAAAAAACACAAGCAATTTAAATAAGTTTGATTAAATATTAAATTTTCGCGCTTCACGGTCTTAGAATTTTTTTTAACGACTTCGATTATTTTAATGTTTTTTTCATTATTTCCAACTGTTAATTTACATCAATAATTACTCAAATTCCTTTGTTGTCATTGTTATGGTAATAATAATAATAATAATAATCGATACCAATAAAATATTATATAATAATATTAATGTGAGTATAAATTGATTACTTAATCATTGTATTAAAAAAAAAAAGTACCTAAAATAAACTTCGAAATTTATTGACGATTTACTTTGATCGGGATTAATTTCGTATGATTCGATATTCACTGGCATTTTCGCAGTTTCTCGATCTCGTTGTGACAACTATCCGGATACGTTTTGCCCGCACTTACGAATAATATTAGCCACTAATTTTGGCTTTGCGGAGGAATCCGAAGGAATTTCACACCCGGACATTCACTCGGGCAGTTTGCACGGCGGGTAATTCCTCGGACCGAGTGAAACATTCCGTTTCACACGCGTGTATTATGAAGCGAGTTTCTCGACTAAAATCACAGGGATTTAACATTGTGCTGAGTCCTGAGAAAGAGAGAGAGAGAGAGAGCGAGAAAGAGAGAGAGAGAGACCCCCACGGAAATTTATATATTTTTAATATACGCAAAATATATGTGGATATATTTCGAAAATATGTACATATATTTTTCATCCACACATATATGTTGCATATGTATTAGCATATATTCTTAATATATGCCGATGTATATTCTACATATATTCTTAATATATGCTGATATATTTGCAACATATATGAGAGATAGGTGTGACTCACATGTATCTCCCATATATTCTACATATATTCTTAATATATGCTACCATATATGCAACATATATGGTAGCATAACTAACATAATATGTATTTAATTATTTAAGTTTATTGTATTCACACTTTTCATTATTATTTACATTATAATGTTTATCCCGCGAGAACAAGCGATCGGGCGCCTGACACATGTTGGTAACGTACAGGCAGCGTCGCGATAGTTTCCAGACTCGCCGCGAGATGTCGCAGAGCGGCAACCGCTGAACCCCCATACGGAGGATGCGACGAGTATGCTTATAAAGGCGGGCGTGAAAACGGAATATTAACAGAAGTCCGGCGTAAATGAAGCCATATAAGGAGTTCTTGCCGGCTTCTCATGAACTCGTACTTTTGTATTTGATTCTCCTAGAGAATTTCCGATTTTTCGGAAATTTCTAACACGGGTATCGCATATTCAACCTATATTCGGGATGTATGCAGCCCACTTTTCAACTATATTTGGAATACATGCAACATATATTTAATCCATATTTTAGATGTATGCACCGTATATATAAAATATATATGGGGCGTTCCACACCAAACCGGGACACCATTTAGCTTTTGCATCTCCGATTTTTTTCAAAATTTTTTATGTTTTAGTATTGTTTGAAAGAGGTCTACGTGATTCTTTTCAATTTTTTTTGTCGAGCCATTTTCAAGATATCGATTTTTCAAAAATTAAGCTACTTTTTTTTCAAACGCCCATAACTTTGCGAAAAATGGGACGATTTTTTTTTCAAAATTTTTGTTTTTAAACGTACTTTTGATAAAAAATATTGAAAAAAAAATTCAAATCATATTTCAATGAGATTTTTAAGTTTTAAAAATATATTGTTGATTTACAAAAAACATGTACTGATCGATTTTCTTAAAAAATTTTTGTAAAAAACTATCATCCATTCCACAACTTTTAAGCCTAAGGAGATAATGGGCCAACGATGGGATCTATTTTTTTTCGATTTTATATTTAGCACTATTCAACTTTTGTATCTCCGATTTTTTTCAAAATTTTTAATGCTTTAGTATTGGTTGAAAGAGGCCTCTATGATTTTTTTCAATTTTTTTTGTCGATCGGTTTTCAAGATATAAATTTTCGAAAAATATGTTTTTTTTTTGTTAACGTCCATAACTTCGCGAAAAATGGGTCAAATAGGACGAAATATGGAAATTGAAAAATCGAAAAAAAATAGATCCCATCGTTATCCCATCACCTACCTAGGCATAAAAGTTGTGAAATAAGTGACAGTTTTTCACAACAAAATTTTAAGATAATCGATCCGTACGTGTTTTTTGTAAATCAACATTTTATATCTAAAACTTAAAAATCCTATGAAAATACGTTTTGAATTTTTTAAAAAATATTTTCTATAAAAAGTACGTTCAAAAACAAAAATTTTGAAAAAAAATCGTCCTATTTGACCCATTTTTCGCGAAGTTATGGACGTTAACAAAAAAAAAACATATTTTTCGAAAATTTATATCTTGAAAACGGATCGACAAAAAAAATTGAAAAAAATCATGGAGGCCTCTTTCAACCAATACTAAAGCATAAAAAATTTTGAAAAAAATCGGAGATACAAAAGTTGAATAGTGCTAAATATAAAATCGAAAAAAAATAGATCCCATCGTTGGCCCATTATCTCCTTAGGCTTAAAAGTTGTGGAATGGATGAGAGTTTTTTACAAAAATTTTTTAAGAGAATCGATCAGTACATGTTTTTTGTAAATCAACAATTTATTTTTAAAACTTGAAAATCTCATTGAAATATGATTTAAATTTTTTTTTCAATATTTTTTATCAAAAGTACGTTTAAAAACAAAAATTTTGAAAAAAAAATCGTCCCATTTGGCCCATTTTTCGCAAAGTTATGGGCGTTTGAAAAAAAGGTAGCTTAATTTTTGAAAAATCGATATCTTGAAAATGGCTCGACGAAAAAAATTGAAAAAAAACATGAAGACCTCTTTCAAACAATACTAAAACATAAAAAATTTTGAAAAAAATCGGAGATGCAAAAGCTAAATGGTGTCCGGTTTGGTGTGGAACGCCTCATATATTGTATGTATGTGTCGTACATTTTACATATATCTAAAATATATTTAATATATATCTAAAATATATTTCAAATACATTTAAGATATACGTACATATGCGAAAAGCGGCAAAATCTATCCAAATAAATATATTACACATCTATAAAAAATATATTTTAAATACATTCATTTATATACGGTAATTATATTTTGAATATATTTCGTACGCAATTTTGCATATATTTTAAATATGTAAATTTCCGTGTGGAGAGAGTGTGAGAGAGAGTGTGTGTGTGTGTGTGTGTGTGTGAGAGAGAGAGAGAGAGAGAGAGAAATTTCTTCGGAATTTTTTTTTATCTTTACATTTAAACGCTGTTTTCGATAAAAATGTGAAAAAAGCAAATGAAAAAATTATTTTTCACTGTAATATCACTGTAAAAAATGTTATTGAATTTAATATACAAAAGTATATTAAGGGGTCTACCCTAATTAGACACGCAAAAAAATGCCTATTTTCACGATTTTTTTCATTGTTTTAAATTAGAAATATTAATATGACAAGTATGAGGCTTGATAAATATAATCTTGAAATGCATGAAAAAATTGTTTTTAAATTTATTTTTCGATTTTTTATTATATGAAAATGCAGGCCAAAAAAATATCCAAAAAAAAAAGATAAGTGCGCCCTGTTGACGGAATCTCCGGGGTGGATTATCTAAAAAAAAAAAAAAAGGTTTTAGATTCAATAAGGTCATGACTATGTCGCATATCATTCGATTTTTGATTTTTTTAAAATTGGCAAAATGGCGGCCATAGATCGAAAAGTAACGAAAAATAACCTTTTTTTATCATTTTTTTTTTATCTAAACCAAGTTAAACTCAAAATTTCAAAAATCGTATGATATGCGACATAGCTGTCGACATAAACAATATGTGGTAAAAATTTGGTAAGGATTGATGCAGTAGTTTCCGAGATTTTTTCAACAAGCCGTACAAAAATCCCACACGGAAATTTATATATTTAAAATATATGCAAAATTGCGTACGAAATATATTCAAAATATAATTACCGTATATAAATGAATGTATTTAAAATATATTTTTTATAGATGTGTAATATATTTATTTGGATAGATTTTGCCGCTTTTCGCATATGTACGTATATCTTGAATGTATTTAAAATATATTTTAGATATATGTAAAATATACGACACATACATACAATATATATATTTTATATATATGGTGCATACATCTGAAATATAGATTAAATATATATTGTATGTATTCCAAATATAGTTGAAAAGTGAGATGCATACATCCTGAATATGGGTTGAATATGCGATACCCATGTTAGAAATTTCCGAAAAATCGGAAATTCTCTAGGAGAATCAAATACAAAAGTACGAGTTCATGAGAAACCGGCAAGAACTCTTTATATGGCTTCATTTACGCCAAACTTCTGTTGATATTCCGTTCTCACGCCTGCCTTTATAAGCATACTCGTCGCATCCTCCGTATGGGGGTTCAGCGGTTGCCGCTCTGCGACATCTCGCGGCGAGTCTGGAAACTATAGCGACGCTGCCTATACGTTACGAACATGTGGCAGGCGCCCGATTGCTTGTTCTCGCGGGATAAACATTATAATGTAAATAATAATGAAAAGTGTGAATACAATAAACTTAAATAATTAAATAAGATTATGTTAGTTAGTTAGTTATGCTACCATATATGTTGCATACATGGTAGCATATATTAAGAATATATGCTAATATATATGCAACATATATATGTGGATTAAAAATATATGTACATATATTCGAAATATATCCACATATATTTTGCGTATATTAAAAATATATAAATTTCCGTGGGGGATGTCATTTCGAGAGAAACGCGATCAAACTCCGAACGGTCACTATTAGCGCGCTCAGGTAACTAAGTAAAAGTCCCTCAAAATTACACTTAGACTGCTCGGATCTTTACGAAAATTTAATATGATACTTTCAAATATCTATACTTTCGAAAAATGGAATAAAAAAAAATCGATTTTTTGAAAATTGCAATTAGGGTAGACCCCTTAAATTTCAAAAACAAGTATATGAAACCAAAATTAATATACAAGGTATCGGAAAATTTACAATTTCATCTTAAATTTAATATTTGTATATTAAAATTAAAAGAGTGAGCATTAAAAATTAATATACCCGTATATGAAAACAGTTTTTGTATACTTTTTCGCAATTTTCAAATACATTATTGAAAATTAAAACACTTATTCCTCAAAATTGCAATCAACCATTGAAATTTTTTTTCAATATTGTAATGAAATTTAATATACAGTATAGGGAATTTCAATAACAAGTATACGAACTCGATTAACATACATGGTATTGGAAAATTAAGAATTTCATCTTAAATTTAATATTTGGATATTAAAATTAAAAGATGAACGTTGAAAATTCAAATCCCCGTATATTAAAATGGTTTCTATATGCTTTTTTGCATTTTTAAGATACATTATTGGAAATTAATACACTTATTTTCCAAAATTACAATCAATGTCAGCGGCCGTGCTAGTTGACGCATCCACCGCTATGCGTCGCATGCGCTCGGACCTCTGTGCACAAGCGAAGTAGGCGTATGACGGTGTTATATACCGGACGGCCAGCGTGCCCAATATACTTACCTGGCGCAGAGGTTATACCGTGATGATTAAGGCGGTTCCTCCAGGGCGAAGCTCTTCCATTGCACTTTTCGGTCGAGCTGACCCTTGTGAATATCCCTAATGTGGATATCTCGGGCGTACAATTTTAGTTGCACTGTAAGAAATTTTTGTATTAAATTCAATAAAAAAAAATATGAAGTTTTTATGCATATACAGGATACTAAATTTCATATACAATGTGTACAGTAATATTCCAATATAAGTATATGAAAAATCAAATGACTTCTTTAAATTTTAATTTACAAAAGAATATTAATTTTCATATCTTTTTTCATGATTCTGCTTTAAAAATCATACTATGTATTGGAATTTTAATATACGAACGTATATTAAAATTAATATATTGAATATGCATAAGAACTTCATATTTTTTTTATTAAATTTAATACAAACATTTTTTACAGTGATAATGATTATGACGTTTAGGGGCAGAAACATGATCCTTTAATTTTTTTCAAAAATTTCATTCTTTGAAACAAAAAAACCGTTGGATAGATCAAATTGAAACTTCACAGGGATTTTGTGGGTATATTGAGGTGTAAAGGTCACGTTCAACATTAGTCGTTATGTCAATATTTTTAATTTGGCCGTTGATTTTCTAAAAAACCATAAATAGCCCTTTTTCTCCTGTTTTTTCAAATTCATGGCAAGGATGAAAATGTTTTTTTTTTTTTAAACCATTAACAATCCTTGTAGAGCATTAATTCAAGTTTGTGAAACGCCCCTTCTAATTTCTGTGCGATCATTGGTTGCTGAGATATCAAAGGTCAAACAGAAAAGTGTCTTTTTTCGTAAAAGCTCAACATCTCAGCGAAAAATGGTCGCAGCGAGGTCTAAAAAACAGCAAATTGAAGCTAAATAAACAAGCTATCCGGTCCTTGTAATTTTTCAGCTGGAAGAATTTTTTTCTAAAAAATTACAGCTAATACAAAAGCGATGCAAATTGGCCAATTTTTTTTTCTTGGTGTTTCTCATAATTGCGTGAAACCTGTAGCTTCGAAATTTTTTTTCCTGAAAGATCTGAAAACGAGAAACTTCAAGCTCTAAAATGCTTTTTTTTAGACCTCGATACGACCATTTTTCACTGAGATACAGCATTGTTAAAAACCACTAAAAATTTGGGAAGATTTTTTGATCCTTTAATTTTTTCCACTAGTGTATAAAAAATAAATTATCAACTCATTGACCATTAGTACTATTTTTCTAAAACCTTTTATAAGCTTTTAGAAAAATTGAATCTTTTGTAAGGATAACTTGCAGGAAATATGTTTAGAGAAAGAAAAATGGACATTCTTGTTTAAATAAAAATCAAAATTCAAAAATAATAATAATAAAATAAATTGTCAACGCATTCATCATTAGTATTGTTCGTCGAAAAGCTTTTATAGGCTTTTAGAAAAATTGAATTTTCGGTAACGAGAAATTTTAGAAAATAAGTACAAAGGAATCAAAATGAATATTAACTTAAAAAAAAAAAATAATAATCAACGAAAATAAATTGTCAACTTTTGATCATCAGGATTATTTTTCGGAGAGCTTCGATAAGCTTTCAGAAAAAAATGAATTTATCGTAACGAGAAATTTGAAAAAATTGGTATGGAGAAGAAAAAAATTGACATTCGCATTCAGATAGAAAAAAAATTGATAAATGAATTATCCGTTCATCGATCATTGTTATTATTATTGAAACAACTTTCATAATCTTGAAAAAAAAAATTCTGTACTGAGAAATTGCAATAAATAAGTAAAGAGGGGACAAAAAATTGACAAATACTATTATTGAAAAAAAAAAATTAAAAAATGAATTATTGACTCATTGATCATTGGTATTATTTTCCAAAGAGCGATTAAATTCTAAAACAAAAAAATTAATTTTGAAAATGAGATATTTTTGAAATTCAAGCCAAATCAATAAATTCACTTCGAGTGAGGGAATGAAAAAAGTTAACGGATATTTGTTTGGGTTTTTTGTGAACGTGAGATTGTAGGATGTATAGCAGACTCGACGATCGACGATAAACGAGAGAGATGGAGTCGGATGAAACGACAGCGGTAAAGAAAAAAAAAAAAGATTTTCAATCCGGGAAAGAAACAAGCTCGGTAAAATCTGGGGCAACGAGTGTGTCATATATATATATATATATATACTATATCGTGACGACAGCGGGTGGAAAAGCTCTGTGACGGACGTACAACCTATAGACACACAAAAACACATTTTCGATTTCCATCACCCATATATATGGGGCATTCCTGACCAAATCGTTCGATTTCTCAATCCTGGCCCTTCCTGATTCGATCGCTGATTTTTTTCATGTTTTGACTATCTCTCACGAGCACTCAACATTTTTTATTTATTTTTTTTATAAGTAAAAACTTCAAATAAAATATAATAAATATAAAATTTATTTAAAAATTTTATTTCAAATTTATTTAAAAAGTTTATTTTATTTTAAAGTTAAAAATAGAAGTAAAATTTTAATAAGCATGCTTGTAATTATTACTAATCATATAAATTCTCTCGGTAGAAACGCAATGAGCCAAAAATATTTTTTTTTGCCTGTCAATGTTTTTGTATCCTCCATTTTTTTCCTGCAACCTAAATTTTTCAGTCCTGAAAGTTGGTGAAAAATTCGCCCAAAGTTTTCGAGAAAATTTTATCATCATGCTCTGACAAGTACTTTTTTGGAATTTTTCAAATTTAGGCTAAAATTGTGCATTAAAAAATCGAGAAAAAAAATCATTAAAAAAATCTTTAAAAAATTCAAAACTCGTTTGAAATATTTTTGGTCCGGAATTCCTCATATACATATATTTTTTATGTACACTTTTTATATACACTGGATATATACTTGTAAAAAAAATGTTACGAATTTTTTTCGCAACGTAAAAAAAATGCCCATGAACGATATCAAGTGCCAATAAATCCTCGATATAAAAGCTTTTATAAGCCAAACGTCAACATTCGATCTTTATGCGCGATAATCACAACTAAAAATCGTGATGAGGAAAAAGATTTTTGCTCTGTTCAAGCAATAAAAACTTCATTGTTTATCAATATTTTTCATGATAAATAAATCACAAAACCGAAAAGATTGTCTATCAATTGTCGGTAAAATCCCGATTTCGTCAGTTTAACACTCTCATAAAAAAAAATTTGGAAAGTATTTTTTTCGGCTCATTTAAAGCCTTCAAAAAATGATTGAATCGTAAAATTGGCGAATCCTGCTAACTTTCATTTGGAAAAATTCCATAAAAATAAATTTTTATTTGAAAAGATTCGATAAAAACTCATGGGAACCTTGACCTAACCTAACCTAGCTTGTCCTAACTTCATGGAATGTCATTTACCTGGCCTAACTCTGGCTTAGCTCACACATGTGCAATTAAATCCACTCTATTCTAGCTTAGCCTAACTTTACATGGTCTAACATTTACGAACCTTAACCTAACTTAACGTAAGCTTATTGATCCTAATATAACCTAACGTAACGCACCCTAACTCTGGCTTAACTCACACCGATCGTGCCTAAATCAACCTTATAGCATTACCCACCTGAGCCTTGACCTAACCTATCCTAAGCCAATATATCTTACTGCAACCTAACCTAACCGGCCCTAATTCTAGTCTAACCCACGCTGATATAACCGAATCCACTTTAATCAAACCTAAGCCACCTTAATAAAGCTTAACTAGTCCTGCTTCACCTACCTCATACAAACCTCAACCTAATCTATCCGAGCTGATCCTAACTTCATGGAATCTAATTTAACACACCATTACTCTGGCTTAGCTCACGCCTATGCAATAAAATGCACTCTAATCTAGCCTAACCTAACGTAATATAGTCTAATATTTACGAACCTCAACCTAACCTAACCTAACTTAAGCTAACATATTTGAGTGCAACCTAACCTAACCAACCCTAATTTTAGTCTAACCTACGCTGATATAACC
Organism: Alloplasta piceator; assembly: GCA_946863875.1. NCBI lineage: Eukaryota > Metazoa > Arthropoda > Insecta > Hymenoptera > Ichneumonidae > Alloplasta > Alloplasta piceator. The sequence continues at coordinate 34,110,622 of OX333079.1, read as the reverse complement.
GAACCCACCCTAATCAAGTCTAACCCACCTTATTCGTTAAAAAATTGAACAAATACTTCATGCACAATGATAAATCGTCGAGAAGTTGTGAATTTTTTCTCGGGTTATCGCTGGATTTTAAAGGTTGAAGACAATATATAATGTCACTCATAAATTTCGCAACTACAAAGTATACTGGGAAATGTCACATTTTCTATTGTATGTATTCCTCGGTAAATTTTTCCCGATTTTTCTCGTCGTTATTTTCGTGGTTTTCCATCTCTCGCAAAAAAAAATCTCGTCGGATTCTCTGCCAAGGGGACAGCGCGACTCACCCTCATCGTTGGGCCAGCAGTTTGCCACGTTTTCGGCTTAAGGGGTGCAGAGGGAAAGCAGAAAGGGCCGTGATGGTCATTCCCCTTTTTTTTCATTCTCACCCCCAACCCTCTCTGGCATTAAACATTCAAAGGGGCTGTAAAAAAGAAGATGCATTTGCATCCCGCATTGCGACTGCGGCGAAGCTGCAACGAAAAAAAAAAAAAAACATAAATAATTCAAAAGTTTTTATGCATCCGAACGAGAGAATCTGCCGGAAAGAGAGAGAAATAGAGAATTTGTGTGTACAGTTTGTACGTGGATTTTTAGGTGGGAGGGTGAAAAAAAAGTTGGACGTTGAACGAGGGTGAAAAAGGGTGTGAGAGGTGAGACACGTCGGGAGAAAGAGAAATTTTTGACTGACGAGACAGACTGATGTAGTTAGTACGAAAACATCCCAACAAAAGAGAGAAAAAGACGAACGACCGAGACACCTCCCTCGGTTTTTCTTTATTCTCGTTTTCATCGAGTGCCAAATTGTCAAACGCATTACCGGAGCCCGAAAATACTTTAACTTTTTTTCTTCATGCTGAGAGTATTAGGAAAATCTCTGCCATTTCAAATTTGGCGAAAATTTCGTTAGAGTCAAATATGCATATGAATATAAATGAATATGCCATGAATAGGTTAGATGCAACGTTGCAAATTTTTCGAATTTGAAACGTTGCACCCAACCTAACCTTACTAATCCTAACTAATTATAACCTAACCTAATCTTTATATCCTAACTGAATGTAAGCTAACCTATTCTAACTTATCCCAACTAAATGTTACCTAACCTAACTTGTCCGAACTAATTGTTGCCTATCTCAACTTATCCTAACTAAATGTAACCTATCCTAACTTGTGCTAGCTCAATGTTACCTAACCTAACTTATCCTATATTAATCTAACCTAACCCAACTTGTCCTAACTAAATGTAATCTAACCCAACTTATCCTAACGAAATGTAACCTAACTTAACCCGTCTAGTGTAGCCTAACTCACTTTAATCTGGCTTAACACACCTCTACTCTAACTGAACCCACCTTGATATAAGCAAAACCTACTATGATCTAGTCTAACCACGCTAATCTAGCCCAACTCGATCTCATCTAGCTTAGCACACCTTGATATAATCTAACTCATCCTAACCGAACCTAACCTACTCTAATATAGTCTAACCTATATGAACCTTCACCTATTCTAGTGTAAACTAACCTAATCGACCCTAACTCTACGCTAACTCACCCTGATCTATCCTAATTCCCTTTGTCATAACCTAATTTACTCTAATCTAGCCTGCCATTACTAACTGACTAAACGTTACTAATTTTTTTGAACAATTCATTTAGTCAATTTTCAATGACCAGAATGAATAAACGTTTGCAGAATAACGCAACATATCTTCTTGAAAACTCCGTTTAAATTTTGAAAATAGGTTAATTATTGAAAAATATATGATTTTTTTTTTTAAACCGAAGTTTTTTCTGATTCCAGAATTTTTGAGTTTTTGTATGATTTTTGTTTTCAATCCAAAAACGCCTCCATTCTCGCGGTTTGAACACCGGAGAGAGAGAGAGAGAGAGAAGGTTGGATGGAATACCAAGATCCAATTATTACCCCCGGCCTTTTCCACCCTCGGAAAGCCGAATATCTCCAGCAATTTTGGAATATCTTCCGGTCTCCAAATGTTCGGATATTTCCTGTTATATGCATATAATACGAGACAGGATCTCGTTAGGAGCTCCGGCGATCTCCGGAGTTATATTGTCGGATATCGGGCGAGCCGATTCGATTTCACGAGCATGCAGCACTCGTAGAAGTCGTCGCGAGTTTCAGCGTAGTAGCAAAAGGGGTGGTGGAGAGAGTAGAGAGGAATTTCTCGCTGAAAAGTTTTAACTATTTGAGCTTATGTATATTCGCTCTCTCGCGTCCGTATAAAATAGTTTTCGACCGATTGCCAACGAGAGAGCCCTCGTTGGTGGCCACTGGCATCCTCGTAATAACGCCGGAAACATTACTAATTTCATTGGTTTTTGAATGCGCGTTCGGATTATCGTGATTGTCCTCACCTCCTGTTTAACCTAACCTAACTTAACTTATCCTAACTTAGTGTGAGCTAAGCTAACTTATCCTAACTAAATGTAAGCTGACCTAACTTAACTTGTGCTAAGTAAATGTAACCCAACCTAACTCGACTACTCTAATGTAGCCTAACTCACTTTAAACTAGCTTAACCCACCTTAACTATAGCTGAACCTATCTTGATGTAACCTCCTAAATAAACTGACTTAATCACTCTAATGTAGCCCAACTCACTTTAATCTAGCTTAACCCACCTTAACTCTAGTTGAATCCACCTTGATATTAGCTAAACCCTAAACAACTTAACTTAAGCACTCTAATGTAGCCTAACTCTCACTTTCATATAGCTTAATCCACCTCGACTCTACCTGCATCCACCATCATATAACCTAAGCCCTGAATAACCTACCGTTAATCTCACTCAGACCACGTTAACTTTAGCTGGACCCACCTTGATATAAGCTAACCCCTGAATAACCTCACTTAACCACTCTAATGTAGCCTGACTCACTTTAATCTAGCTTAACCTACCTCAACTCTAGCTGAACCTACCTTGGTATAATCTAAACCTATCCTGATCTAGTCTAATTCATCCTAACCTAGCCCACCTCAATCTAATCTAGCTTAGCACACCTTGATAAAATCAAATTCACCCTAACCTAACCTAACCTACTTTTATATAGCCTCTCCCATATGGATCTTCACCCATCCTAACATAACCTAGCCTAGCCCACCCTAACTCCACGCTAGCTCATCCTAATCTATTCTAACCCACTCTACTGCAACCTAATCCATTATAATCTAGCCTGCCATTAACTAAACATCACTAATTTTGTTGAACAAATCATTAAAATAAATGCATTATACTTTTAAATGAATTAATTCACTTTTTGATTTTTAATACCGATTAATTACGACGCGTTCGCAAATTGACGAAAAAAAGTTTTGAAAAACGCGAAAGTCAATTTTCAGGATATCTGTCGTTTTTTGGATTCTACCCAAAGTAACTCGCTGCATTTTGCATCACGGAAAGTCCCTTGTATAATCGTATTACGAATTTAGGTTAATTCCTAGCATTTTTAATTTCATCCTCCGAATAATAATAATAATTTTAATTCATTGCGGAGTTATTTCGATCCAAAAAAGAGCCCCCGGCGCATTTTTTCTATTTCAAAGCGGGTAATCCTCGGGTGTGTATCGTCGAATCGCATTATATGCATTGAAAATTGCGACGTCAATTTTTTTTCCCCTCAATTTTTTTACCCTCGTCAAGAATCGACTTAGTAACCTGAAATTTCGTCTCGAAGCTTTGGGTCGACACAGCTAACTTCGTAGTCGCATATACGGGAAGCCCACCTGCGGATTCCATAAAGTGAGCTATACCCGAGCTTTTAATATACGCAAATGAAGTTACGCTCCGGAACTAATCATATTTGCATCCGGAATGGCAATCTTCTTTGAGCTCTCTCGCTCACCCCTCTCGACATCCCTTGCACCGGCACTTATTACCCCGCGGCTTAGGCACACGGGGCAATTTTGCACGATAAAACCAACGTTAACCCCTTTCGCGCACAGTCATTCTATGGGGAATTTATTTTCTAACGGTTCTGCGAAAAAAGAAAACGGATCAATAATTTTTTTTTTTCTGTCGACAAGAAGCATTCATACTTTTTAGACGATTTATCATGTCGCATTGAGTTGAGAGGAAAGTGTTCGTTTAATTTTAGCAACCGAGATTACTCGAGATAAATATCTAGTATCACTCGGAAAGATTTCAGGTCCATTTCCTTGAAGACAATGCCGCGAAGATGGATCATTCCGGTTTCTCATCAACTTGTTTAAATCACATCGATGATACAGTAATATAGATCATGTAGATCGTACAGATCATATCGATAATATAGATCATGCAGCCAATGTAGATCATATGTACAGATAATATAGATAATGAAGACAATGCAGATTATACAAATTATGTAGATCGTACAGATCATACGGATAATATAGATCATGCGGCCAATGTAGATCACAGTTACAGATAATATAGATCATGAAGATAATGCAGATTATACAAATTATGTAAATCATGCAGATAATACAGATAATATGGATCATATAGATCATACAGATTACATAGGTCATACAGATCAAATGGATAATTTCAATCATGTAGATCACATATATCTTGCAGGTCGTATAGATCACGCAGATAATGTAGATCATGCAGATAATATATATCATGCAGATCATGTGGATCACATACATCATGCAGATCATATAGATCATGCAAATGATGTAGATCATATAGATATTGCAGATCACATTGATCGTATAGATTATGTAGATCACTGAATGTAAAATAACATATTCTAACTTATCCTAACTAAATGTAACCTAACCCAACTTGTCCGAACTAAATGCTGGCTAACTTCACTCATCCTAACTGAATGTAACCCATCCTAACTTGTTCTAGCTAAATGTTACCTAACCTAACTTATCCTATCTTAATCTAACTTAACTTAACTCATCCTAACGAAATGTAACCTAACTTAACCCGTCTAATGTAGCTTAACTCACTTTAATCTGGCTTAACATACCTTAACTCTAGTTGAACCCACTTTGATATAAGGAAGGATCACTCGGAAAGATTTCAGGTCCATTTCGTTAAAGACAATGCCGCGAAGATGGATCATTCCGGTTTCTTATCAACTTGTTTAAATCATATCGATCATACAGTTATATAGATCATGTTGATCATACAGATCATACCGATAATATAGATCATGCAGTCAATGTAGATCATAGGTACAGATAATATATATAATGAAGATAATGCAGATTATACAAATTATGTAGGTCATGTAGATCATACAGATCATACAGATAATATAGATCATGCAGCCAATGTAGATCACAGTTACAGATAATATAGATGATGAAGATAATGCAGATTATACAAATTATGTAAATCATCCAGATAATACAGATCATATAGATCATTTGATCATACAGGTCATATACGTCATATAGATCAAATGGATAATGTCAATCATGTAGATCACATATATCTTGCAGGTCGTATGGATCACGCAGATAATGTAGATCATGCAGATAATATAGATCATGCAAATGATGTAGATCATATAGATATTGCAGATCACATTGATGGTATAGATTATGTAGATCATATAGATCATGCAGATCATATAGATCATGCAAATCATATAGATCATGCAAATCATATAGATCATGCAAATCATATAGATCATATAGATTATGCAGATCATATAAATCCTGTAGATAATGCAGGTCATGTAGATCACATAGATCATGCGGATAATGAAGATTATATAGATAATATAGATTACATGGATCATATAGATCACACAAATCATACATCATACATATTCAGCATATTATTATTAATAGTACATTACGTCCTCGTGATGTACGATATTTTATATCACGAGGTGCAATATGGACGTTTTTACGTCTGCTTGCGGACGTAAAAGCGTCCATTATTGTACTGAGTGACATAAATTACCTTTTGCTGAACCATATCCCTGAAGATATGATAAGTAATTGAGGTCTTTTTTTGTAAATTAAACCAAAAATGATAAACCTTCGAACATTCCTTCCTCCACCTTCTACGTCATTGTAACAAACAATTAAACAAATAATAACCATATTTTCATCATCCCACTAACACAACTAACAAAACTTTCTCCCTTTTTGGCTTCCAGACGCTTCGACGCTGGACAAATCCGACTAACAAACTCGTCACATCTCGTCTCGGTCTTTTTGAACCAGCTCTAAAAAAGTATACTTTTTAAGCCTCCTCCCAAAAGCTCGCGGAAAAACAAGCCCTTGAACCTCGAAGAGATCAAAAAGCAAAAAGGGTTTATCTTTTTGATCATGACAATTGGGGAAAATGCGAAAGACGGTGAACGGACTGAAGCTGGATCTAACGGAGAACACACCGTCTTCCGGTGCCTCGAGATTGCCAAATCTCGTCGAGCATGCTGAGATCTCGCACCAGGCATCGACCTATCCCCTGAAGGGCGAAAATTTGAGCAGCAAATTGCCGAACGTCGTCGAGGGCTCGATGGACTATGGTAACGAGCGGAGGTCATCCCGTTACGTGGATTACGCCGAGCAGAAGGTCGATTTTCATGATCCACAAACGAGCGATTATGACCTCGCAATTGCCAATGATTACACGAATGGCGGCGGCGGCGGTGGCGGTGGCAGCGTTGCCGCTTATCAATCGCGGAACGATAGGAAAACCGTCAATTACGATACGAACGATCGTTACGAAATATCACGACAATATCCGGAGGAAACAGGGTCGTCGCGTTACGAGCGTCGAAATGAACGAACCTATCAGGAATCCGATCTCGACGAGCCATACGACAGAAACGAGACGGCAAAATTGCGCTGTTACAATCAGGACAATGACAAAGAACGCAGATATTCACGTGACATCACCGATTACGAATACGCCGCTCTTTATGGCGATGAAACCCTCAAGGTCGAGCCAAAAAAGGCCGAAAGCGGAACGAAGCACGGAACGTCCAAGATTTACGAGCCAGTTGTTGGCGGCAAAGCCTACGAGACAATTGTAAACAAAGGCTACGACAAAATTGGGACCAAGGGCTACGAATCCGGTCTGAAGACACGCGACTCGTCCTACGAACTTGGCTCTTACGGAAATCAAACGTCGCAGCAGAAGGACGCTGCTTCCCTTTCCAGGAAGTACGACAAGTACCATTCCGTCGGTAAGATGTACGGGACACTACCGAGATACGAGACTTCGGGTGGGAAAAATTATGACAAGAGTTACGACGATAATTCGGCTGTTCCCAGATTCGACGATAAATACGACGAGGGTAGCTATGACCTTGGCAATAAGGGCTTCGAAGGTTCAGCCTCGAAATACGATTTGACGACGTCGAAGAGTTACGAGAGATCGAAGTACGAGCCAGTGTCGAGATATCAGGAGCCACCGTCGTCAAAGTCCTACGAGCAAACCCTCAAGATCGGCGAGATCGGTTCCGCAATTGGACAACAAATTTCCGCCTCGAATTTGCGCAAGCTCAATCCTGATGCGCGCGATTCCGCATCCGGAAACGCCGCCGGAACGTCCGAGAAGAGTAATGGCTATAGAAAAAATAATTTCGAGGCTTACGGGGTCTATTCCGACCCCGAGGACGATCATGGCTTTTTGGCTGACAAGAAGACACCTCAGTACACTTACAAGGGTGTCGTCGTCAATGTCAGCGGCGAATCGAGCGTCGTCGACGGAAAGAGAAGCAAGGACGGACGACAGACCGAGACGCCACGCAATTCTTGGTGTCGACCGACGATACTTCTCCTTCTTCTTGTACTTCTCGTCGTTGTTTTCGTCTTCGTTGCTGGTATACTTCTCTACTTTAATTGTGAGTATTCCAGACTAATTTTTCTTCCCTGATGATATGGAATAGTATTTTATTGCACTCCGTGTGCAAAGTGCCACTTTGCGCACGCTGCGCGTGCTTAAACTGGCACTTTGCGCACTCGTACAATAAAATTTCGTACGATACTGGTGCGAGAAACTTTTTCTCAACTCGTGTGATTGCAACATTCACCTTCGGCTCATGCTGCAAACTCACACTCGTCAGAAAAAGTTTCATCGCACTAGTATCGTAATATACTATTTTTTGACAGCTAAGAGTGAAAATAGACGAGTTCGATTCTTTTTTCCCTGGAGGGGAAAAAAGAAACGAACTCGTCTGTTTTCGCTCTTAGCTGTCAGGAAACAGTCACTTTTCGGCTATTCGCGCATATGGTGAAAAGCACGAAAATCTTGCATGGGTGAAAAAAAGATACTTTAGTGGAGTTGATATGATCTTGTGAATTTTTTGTCGCTTACTTCCATGAGTTTGCAGCTCTAGCGATTGAAACTCTCCCGTTGAAAAAGTCTGCTATAAGATTCCAGATCAATTTTGTTGAAGATAACCCCGCGAAGATGAATCATTCCTATTTATTGACAATTTGTTTCAATCATATCGATCATGCGGTAATGCAGATCATGAAGATCATATAGACCATGCAGATTATGTAGATCATATAGATCATACAGATAATGCAGATACGGATAATGTAGATCAGGCAGATCATGCAGATCATACAGATAATACAGGTCATACAGATCATGCAGATCATATAGATCTTGCGGATAATATAGATAATGTAGATCGTGCTGCAGATTGTAAAGTTTACGTAGTTCATGCAGATGATACAAATCATATAGATCATGCAGATCATACAGATAATTTAGATCATATAGATTATAAAGATAATGTAGATCATTCAGATCATGGATCATTCCTGTTTCTTATCAACTTGTTCATGTCATATCGATCATACAGTAATGCAGATCATGTAGATCATATAGATCATACCGATCATATAGATTATATAGATTATATTATATAGATCATGCAGATCATACGTCTCAACAGTTCTTCTCTATTGTTTTATAACTTTTCCAAATATGAAAAACATTCATCCTCAGAATCAATATCTTTTAAGGGCTTATTGAAGGCTTATTCACGATTCAAACTCTACCGGTTAAAACTCTTCCATCCAAAAACTCTAGCAAAGTACAGCTCTGCTATAAGATAGGATTCCAGATCAATTTTGTTGAAGACAATTTAACGCGAAGATGGATCATTCCTGTTTCTTATCACCTTGTTTAAATCATATCGATCATACAGTAATGTAGAACATATAGATCATGCAGATAATACAGATAATGTAGATCATGCAGATCACACAGATTACATAGATAATATAGATTATGCAGATCATACAAATCATATAGATCATGCAAATCATATAGATAATGAAGATCACATAGATCTTGCATATCAGATAGATCATGCAGACCATATAGATTATATAGATAATGTGGATCATGCAGATCATACGTCTCCACAGTTCTTGTCTATTGTTTTGTAACTTTTCCAAATATAAAAAAACATTCATCCTCAGAATCAATATCATTCAAAGGGTTATTCACCGCTCAAACTCTACCGGTTAAAACTCTCCCATCGGAAAACTCTAGCAAAATACAGCTTTGCTATACGATAGGATTCTAGATCAATTTTGTTAAAGACAATTCACCGCAAAGATGAAGCATTCCTGTTTATTATCAACTTGTTTGAATTATATCGATCATGCAGTAATATAGATCGTGTAGATAATCTAGATCATGTGGATCATGCTGCAGATTATGAAGATTATGTAGGTCATACTGATCATACAAATCATATTGAACATGCAGATCATATAGATAATGTCGATCACATAGATCTTGCAGATCATATTGATCATATAGATCATGCAGATCATATAGATTATGTATATAATGTAGATCATACAGATCATATAGATTATGTAAATCATGCAGATCATACAGATTATGTAGATCATGCAGATCATACAGATTATGTAGATCATGCAGATCCATCGCAGAACATCTCATCCAGAAAACGGCACAATCCCATCTCTACCGGTTAAAACTCTCTCGTCGAACAAATCTCCCAAAATAACCCCAAATTTGGTGGTGAGCTCTTTGAAACATTTTCCACGAAAATACGTCAAAGGAAAAAGCGGTGAAAGGGTTCACGTGGCTATGCGCGGAAAAACTGATAATTACGTTCGCTTGTAGGACTCATTAGGAATCACTCAGCGGACCGTTAGTAATTTCTTCGGTAAATTTGACGCGAAGACAAATTCGTCTTCTTCCACCGTCGTTTTTCTCCTTCTTTCTCTCATCCTCGTGTTACTTCCTCTACTCATTCGAGTCCGTAATTTTCCCGCTAGCCTTGGGAAGACTTTCTTGGTTCTTTGGTTCAGGCACGTACCGACCGCGAAAGTCGCTCGATGTAAAAGCGCTTAGACGCTCAACCCACAGATAAACATTTAACTATATATTAGGGTGGTGCTCCCCGTGGTAAAAAACTCCATTGAATCGCCAATGGCAACCAATGGTCCTCATACGACTCCATTGGACAATGAATGGGAACCCATTGAGATTTCCGCATTTTTCAATGGCGTATAGGAACGACCATTGATCAGTGAATGGATATCCATTGAAAAGTCACCATTGCCCAATGACGTCCATTGGACAGCAAATGCGGATGAACCGAATGATCACCATTACTTAATGATGCCCATTGGAAAGCAAATGCTGATGGACCGAGCCGTCAGCATTGCCCAATGGTGTCCATTGGAAGGCAAATGCTGATGAACGAAATGATCAGCTTTACCCAATGGTGTCCATTGGGAAGTAATTGCGGATGAACTGAATGATCAGCATTACCCAAAGATGTCCATTGGAAACCGCGTCGCGTTAGTTCCGAGACTTGGCGCGAGATGTCGCAGGACGGCAACCCGCTAAACTCCCATACGGATTATGCGAAGAGTATGCTTATCTAGACGATTGTGAGCATGGAATATTAGCAGACGTCGGTGTCCAAAAAATCCATGCAAGGAGTTCTTGCCGACTAATGCCCATGGGATAATCCCTATTCCGTTTGAAATGGGGAAGTCAATCCTCATTGGAAAATCCCTATTCGATTTCAAATGGGGAATTCAATGGCGAAAATGTCCTTGGGCAATTAGGCATTCATCTCCATTGGTTATTTTGGCAATGGGGAATGAATGGCGATTTTTCAATGGTGACGAATGGAGTTTTTTACTGTATGAAAGAATCTCCATTGATTATCGCCATTCATTCCCCATTGCCTACAAAAACCAATGGAGATGAATGCCGAATTGCCTATGAGGATTTTCTTCATTGAATCCCCATAGGATAATCTTCATTCCGTTTCAAATAGGGAAGTCAATCCTCATTGGAAAATCCTCCTTCGATTTCAAATGAGGAATTCAATGGCGAAAATCCCCTTAGGCAATTCGGCATTCATCTCCGTTGGTTATTTTGGCAATGGGGAATGAATGGGGATTTTTCAATGGTGACGAATGGAGTTTTTTACTACGGGTCATCAGATGAAATTTCGAAAAAATTCAATTCTTCAATTTCCAATTTTTTTTCCTCTTCCTGTGTTGAATCATACGAAAAAGCTCGAAAAGCTCTTTTTCCCATCTAAAAGCAAGTCTCCAAAATCGAAATTCCCAAAATTCTACTCGACACTTAAAGGGCGGTCATTTTTAATACCCATCAAGAAACCTTCGTTTTATTTCAAATTTGTCAAATTCCTATTTTTTTTTTATGGAACAACACGAAGAGCTTAAGTAGCTTTTTTTCCATCTAAAAACAAATATCCAGAATTCTGTTTCAAAGTTAGAGGGCGGCCATTTTTAGGTAACGTCAAAGAAAAAAGCATTCAGTCTAATTTTTAAAAATTTATAATTTCCATATTTTTTCCTTTTTCCTGCGACAAAGTACATGAAAAAGCTTGATTAGAGCTTCTTTCCATCTAGAAATAAAATCTCAAAATTTGAAATGCAGTAGACAAATTTCCAAAATATTCCCCCTCGATGGCAGCCATTTGTGGGTTCTACAACGAAAAATTCAATTTGTTTCAAATTTCCAAATTTTCACATTTAATTTCCTGTTTCCATCTAAAAACAAATCGCCAAAATCGCAATTTCCAAAATTCTGTTTCACAGTTGAAAGGCGGCCATTTAGTTTTCCCATCAGAAAACATTCCATTCGATTTCAAATTTTTGCATTTTTTTTTATTTTTTCCCATCTAAAAATCAGTCTCCAAAATCACAATGGAGTAGCCAAATTATCAAAATCTTCCCCTTCAATCTCGACCATTTTGGCGTTCCATAAGAATAAAATTCAATTCGTTTCAAATTTTCCAATTTACAAATTTTCACTTTTTACTCCTTATTTCCATCGACTCTCACGAAAAAACTTTTTTTCTATTTAAAAACAAATTTTGAAATTCGAAATTTTCAAACGGACACCCTCAAAAATGTAGTCGAAAAAAAATTTTTTTTGTTATTTGTCAAATTATTATAAAAAATTTTCCCATCTAGAAATCAAACTCAAAAATCTGAATGAGCATCCAAATTTCTAAAATCTTCACCCTCAACAGCGGCCACTTTTAGTTCCCATTAAAAAAAAAAAAAATGCCCCAATCTATCGGATCACCCAAATGTTTACTTGCAATGCACGTGTGGAAAAGTCGCGAGAGCGATTTTCCGTTGATGAGCCTCGATGGCAATTATTTACGGGTGTGTGTCGTTTTAGCCGGAGCTCAACGACGTTACGAGCTTTCGGGCAAAGAAAATGGTTGTGGAAAAAAAAATAACCCACCCCCTCTAAAAAGACCGAAAGAAAAGCTCCGGTAACAAAACGACGGACATTGCATAGGCGTCTATATCGGGGGGCGCAAAGTTTTTTTTTTTTTTTTTTTTTTCTCAAAGAAACGTCGTAGTTCAGGAAAACACGTGCGGACGATACGTTAACCCGCTGGGGTAACTGTCTCCCGTGCAATTTTATGTGTCGAATATTTGACATGCCGGTCACGTAGAGACTTGCCACTAGCGAAACTGTTCGGTCCAGAATTACAATGTGTTCCAGTAAAGAGAACGAGAGGGATGATGCCCCTTTGTGTGTATGGAGGATCCGAGACGACGACAGAGAGGTTACGAATAAGGGTGGAAGAGCGAGAGCGGGGGAGGGGGCAGGAAGAGGGGCGGGACAGGAGGAGGGGGGGGGGCGCGGGAGAGTGGGTGAATGAAATGGACGACCACCAACGACCAAAGAGTTTGAACGGTCTGGGGTTTACAAGGCGCCTTAAAGGACGTGAGGGGGGTGAAAAAAAAAAAGAGTCGAGAAGGATTCGCGAACGGATCTCTGTCTCGTTCGAGACGCCAATGGCATATATATTTGCGCAATGTCGAAGAGAGCAAAGATCACGATTAAAAGCGAGAGCCAACTTTTCCAACCCCCACTGAAAACTTGACGTTTTTTTTTATTTGCACTCATTCGTGGAGAGAAAGAATATTCGACAATGAGACTTTCGTATAAGACTAAATTTTTGTATTAAATTATATGAATTATTGATTATTGTTATTAATAGTGATCAATTGTAATAATATTTATATTTATTATTATTATTAATTGTAAATTAGGACTGAGTTCATGGTGAAAACTGAAATCCAATCCAATACAATGATACTTATAATATTGAGAAAAAAAATTACAAATTACAAAATTACAAAAAATATTATTGGAGACAAATCGATTGCAATTACAATAATTGATGGTTATTGTAACCAAAATTGAAATTGCAAACACAAGCAATAAAGCGGTGCACAATTACAAAAAGTAATGATAATTGACGTCAAGTTATTTGGAATCAGGAAAAGTAATGGTAATTAAAATTCTATCAATTACAATGATAAAAAGTAATGGTAAGCGAAATCTCGTGAATGATAATTATAAAAATTTACTGTAATTAAAACATAATCTATTACAATTGTACGAAGTTGAGGTTATTAATGGAATTAAGCAAGAAAGCTTACAAAAAGTAATTGTTATTAGAAACTACATTAGTTACAATTTTTTAAAGTAATGAATATTAAAATCGTTTCAATTATAATTATGAAAAGCTTCCTCTACGAAAAAGCAAAAGTAATGATGATCCAAATGAAGTTGTGTACAATTATAAAAAGTAATGGTGATCGAAATCTGATAAAAAACAATTCTAGTGTATCGTAATAGAAATTAAATTCATTACAGATATGAGTAAAGGTTATCAAGATTATAACCAGAAAATACAAAAAATTACAGATTCGTAATTAGTGAAAATTTCGATACTAATAACATTTGCAATTTGTAATTAGTGGAAATTTCGATGCTAATTACATTTGTAATTTGTAATTAGTAAAAAATTTCGACACTAATTACATTTGTCATTTAATATTAGGGAAAATTTCAATACTAATTACATTTGTAATTTGTAATTAGTGAAATTTTTGATACTTATTACATTTGTAGTTTGTAAATAGTGAAATTTTCGATACTTATTACATTTGTTATTTGTAATTAGTGAAATTTTCAATACAAATTACATTAGTAATTTGTAATTAGTGAACATTTTGATACTAATTACATTTGTTATTTGTAATGAGTGAAATTTTCGATACTTATTACATTTGTAGTTTGTACATAGTGAAATTTTCGATACTAATTACATTTGTTATTTGTAATTAGTGGAATTTTCGACACAAATTACATTAGTAATTTGTAATTAGTGAAAATTTCGATACTAATTACATTCGTAATTTGTAATTAGTGAAATTTTCGATACTTATTACATTTGTAGTTTGTAAATAGTGAAATTTTCGATACTAATTACATTTGTTATTTGTAATTAGTGAAATTTTCGATACAAATTACATTAGTAATTTGTAATTAGTGAACATTTCGATACTAATTACATTTGTTATTTGTAATGAGTGAAATTTTCGATACTTATTACATTTGTAGTTTGTAAATAGTGAAATTTTCGATACTAATTAGATTTGTTATTTGTAATTAATGAAATTTTCGATACAAATTACATTAGTAATTTGTAATTAGTGAACATTTCGATACTAATTAGATTTGTTATTTGTATGAGTGAAATTTTCGATACTTATTACATTTGTAGTTTGTAAATAGTGAAATTTTCGATACTAATTACATTTGTTATTTGTAATTAGTGAAATTTTCGATACAAATTACATTAGTAATTTGTAATTAGTGAACATTTCGATACTTTTTACATTTGTAGTTTGTAAATAGTGAAATTTTCGATACTTATTACATTTGTAATTTGTAATACAAATTATTACATTTGTAATTTGTAATACAAATAACAAATGTAATTAGTATCGAAATGTTCACTAATTACAAATTACTAATGTAATTTGTATCGAAAATTTCACTAATTACAAATAACAAATGTAATTAGTATCGAAAATTTCACTATTTACAAACTACAAATGTAATAAGTATCGGAAATTCCACTCATTACAAATTTTGTAATGAGTGAAATTTTCGATACTTATTACATTTGTAGTTTGTAAATAGTGAAATTTTCGATACTAATTACATTTGTTATTTGTAATTAGTGAAATTTTCGATACTTATTACATTTGTAATTTGTAATTAGTGGAAATTTCGATACTAATTACATCTGTAATTAGTAATTTGAGGGTAATTAATTTCTTCAAGTAGTTGGTAGTGCCCAACCCTGCGGGAAATATCGAATCCGTGCATGGTCACGAAAAATAATAAAAGAAACTTCGATCCATATCACGTTTTCACGCTTACGTATTATCCCGTTGCTTGCTGAGAATACACGGCGTAAGATTACGCAGCGTGAAAGGTTCATACTTCTCTCGTTTTGTCTGAATCGTTTTCAGGGATCGAAAACTCTGCTGACGCGATCTTCGCGATCGCGAACGTGTCGCTGAAGACAATGACGATCTTATCGCTCTCGACTATCCACCGAATATATTAACGGACTATACGCGGTTAGGAGACCGAAATAAAGAGATTTTTCAAGTATTTTTTCTGGAAAGATATTTTAATTTATCAATGTAAAAATTTACATTTGTATTTTTGTAGGAATAGCATTTGTGCGAATAGCATTCGAATCGAATCGATCAATATTCGAATTATTCGAACCATTCGAATTATTTGAAATATTCGATTTATTCAAACCATTCGAATTATTCGAACCATTCGAATTATTCGAAATATTCGATTTATTCAAACCATTCGAATTATTCGAACCATTCGAATTATTCGAATAATTATATTTTGCTCTTAACCTGATCGATTTCGATAAAGAAGTTATTTTGTTCTATCATATTACAAATTACAAGTTGTAATTTGTAATTAAACCGAAATCCATTACCCATTCCAATTGTAATTTGTTATTGAACCAAAATTCATTACCCATTACAATTGTAATTTGTAATTAAACCGAAATCCATTAACCATTACAAGTTGTAATTTGTAATTAAACCGAAATCGATTCCCATTACAATTGTAAATTGTAATCAAACCGCAATCCATTAACCATTACAATTGTAATTTGAAATTAAACCGAAATCCATCAACCATTACAATTGTAATTTGTAATTAAACGGAAATCCATTAACCATTAAAACTGTAATTTGTAATTAAACCAAAATCCGTTAACCATTAGAATTTTAATTTGTAATTAAATCGAAATCCATTAACCATTACAATTGTAATTTATTATTAAACCGAAATCCATTACCCATTACAATTGTAACTTGTAATTAAACCGGAATCCATTAACCATTACAGTTTTTAACTGTAATGAATCCGATATCGAACAACTATTACAATTAAAAAATGTAATTAAACTGAAATCCATCAACCATTACTATTTTTAATTGTAATTGAATCGTCCAGAAACAAAATAATTATATGCATCGGTTGCTTTTAATCATTTTGTTTCTAGACGGTTTGATTACAAATTACAGTTGTAATGGTTGATGCATTTCGATTCAATTACAAATTGCACTTGTAATGGGTAATGGATTTCAGTTCAATTACAAATTACAATTGTAATGGTTAATGGATTTCGGTTCAATTACAAATTACAATTGTAATGGTTAATGGATTTTGGTTTAATTACAAATTACAATTGTGATGGGTAATGGATTTCGGTTCGGTTACAACCCAAATTAATTTATTCAATAATCTCGACAATGCAAATATTTATTTAGGTTTTCATCATGAACAGCTATTGCAATAACGTAGACTCTTGAAATAGTTCGAATTGAATAATTCGAACTATTTAAATTGTTCAATTATTCAATTATTTTTATTCAATTTTTTTTTTTATTTTTTTTTTACTTTTTCGACGGAGATTTTTTTACGTGTAAATTTTGTTGACAAAATTACAAAAATTTCCAAACAGATGTATTGGGAAAAAGAAAACAACGAATAGAAAAAAAAAAACTGTTCACACTTTTTAAAATAAGACACTGTTGTTCCTAATTTGATGGATTTTTGGGAATTTTTTCAGGTTTTCCAAAATAGTTTTTGTTTTGTAAAAAAATTTTAGAGATGAAGTCGATGGATGAAAAAAAATGTATTATACATTTTTTTCCAAGTAAATAGAAATTGATTGGGAAAATTGATAGAAGAATAATATTTATAATATTCATTATCACATCTCCAGATTTCGATTTCAATCGAATTTCCCTTATGTGCTCATTTTGTTTTAACGAATTTCAATTTATTTATATTTATTCAATTGAATCCAATTCTATTTAATCGTATTTAATTTAATTCAATCCAAGTTAATTGAACTTGATTAAATTTTGCTAAATCATTATCGATTTTACTGAATTTTACATTTAATATTAATTAAATTTCATTCGACCCAATTTAATTTGACTTCATTTAATTTTGTTAAAACCGTATCGGTTTTATTAAATTTTACATTTTTATTCTCGTTTCCTGGTCACCATTTTATATTCAATAAAAGAAAATCCATATCGACATTATCGGGATTCTCATGTTCGAGAATGTTATGTAGAAAAAAAAAAAATTCTCTCTCAAAGAGTGAATTCGCCGAATGTTCTCGAGCGCAAGCTTTCCGAGTGGCTGAATTTGGCATCGTCGTTGACCAGAATTTGTTCGCTTTTTTTTTTTTTACGAGTCAGATTTTGCACTCGAACGGCCAGCAATCAACCTTGGTATTGTTCATTTGGTCAATATACGTATATGAAGGACAACACGTTTGCCGGATCACACGACTTCCTGCAATTCGAAAATATCGTCGTCGTTGCACGATCAATTCGACGACGACGTGGCTATAACCCAGATTTTATTTCGAGAATCCAGACTTGGACTTCCGGTCCGAAACGTTTGCGGATATTTTCGTCAAAATTTGTCATTCAGGATACTAGCCAGAGTGATAAAAAATGCATTAAAAAAAAACCATGATGAATTTTCAATTATATAATTTAATTGAAAATCAAGTCAATTACAATTTCTTCATGTGATGAAAATTCTATCAATCGAAATTGTAGAAAGTAAGCAGTTACAAAAAGTAATGGTATTCAAAATCCACCAATAATAATCATAAAAAGTAATAATAATTGAAATAAAGTGTCGTACAATTACAAAAAGTAATGGTAATTGAATTTCATAAATTACAATTATAAAACGTAAAGTAATTGCAAAGAAGAATGGTGGTCGAAGTTTCGTCAATAATGATAATGAAGAGTAATAGTAATTGAAATAAAGTGGCGTACAATTACAAAATGTAATGAGAATTGACATCAAGCAGTTTGAAATCGCGAAAAGTAATGGTAATGATACCTCTCTGAATTACAATGATAAAAAGTAATGCTAATCAATTCTGGTCAATAATAAATTAAAAAATTTCTTGTAATTGAAACAAAATTTATTACAATTGTATGAAGTAAAAGTTAATGGAATTAAGCGAGAAAACTTACAAAATGTAATTGTTATTAGAATTTGTTATTCAGGATACTTGTCAGAGTGATAAAAAACTCCTCTCAAAAAACCATGAAAAATTATGTCAATTACATAATTTAATTGAAAATCAAGTCAATTACAATTTCTTCATATGATGAAAATTCTATCAATCAAAATTGTAGAAAGTAAGCAATTACAAAAAGTAATGGTATTCAAAATCCACCAATAATAATCATAAAAAGTAATAATAATTGAAATAAAGTGTCGTACAATTACAAAAAGTAATGATAATTGAATTCCATAAATTACAATTATAAAACGTAAAGTAATTACAAAGGAGAATGGTGGTCGAAGTTCCATCAATAATGATAATGAAAAGTAATAGTAATTGAAATAAAGTGGCGGACAATTACAAAATGTAATGAGAATTGACATCAAGCAGTTTGAAATCGCGAAGAGTAATGGTAATGATACCTCTCTAAATTACAATGATAAAAAGTAATGCTAATCAATTCTGGTCAATAATAAATATAGAAATTTCTTGTAATTGAAACAAAATTTATTACAATTGTATGAAGTAAAAGTTAATGGAATTAAGCGAGAAAACTTACAAAATGTAATTGTTATTAGAATTTGTTATTCAGGATACTAGCCAGAGTGATAAAAAATTCTTCTCAAAAAACCATGACAAATTGTCAATTATATAATTTAATTGAAAATCAAGTCAATTACAATTTCTCCATATGATGAAAATTCTATCAATCAAAATTGTAGAAAGTAAGCAGTTACAAAAAGTAAATAAAAAGTAATGCTAATCAATTCTGGTCAATAATAAATATAAAAATTTCTTGTAATTAAAACAAAATTTATTACAATTGTATGAAGTAAAAGTTAATGGAATTAAGCAAGAAAATTTACAAAATGTAATTGTTATTAGAATTTGTTATTCAGGATACTAGTCAGAGTGATAAGAAACTCCTCTCAAAAAACCATAAAAAATTATGTCAATTACATAATTTAATTGAAAATCAAGTCAATTAGAATTTCTTCATATGATGAAAATTCTATCATTGTAGAAAGTAAGCAGTTACAAAAAGTAATGGTATTCGAAATCCACCAATAATTATCATAAAAAGTAATAGTAATTGAAATAAAGTGGCGTACAATTACAAAATGTAATGATAATTGATATCAAGCAGTTTGAAATCGCGAAAAGTAATGGTATTGAAACCTCTCTGAATTACAATACCAAAAAGTAATGCTAATCAATTCTGGTCAATAATATATATAAAAATTTCTTGTAATTGAAGCAAAATTTATTACAATTGTATGACGTAAAAGTTAACGGAATTAAGCAAGAAAACTTACAAAATGTAATTGTTATTAGAATTTGTGATTCAGGATACTACCCAGAGTGATAAAAAATTCATCCAAAAAAAACCATGACAAATTGTCAATTACATAATTTAATTGAAAATCGAGTCAATTACAATTTCTTCATATGATGAAAATTCTAGCAATCACAATTGTAGAAAGGAAGCAGTTATAAAAAGTAATGGTATTCGAAATCCACCAATAATAATCATAAAAAGTAATAATAATTGAAATAAAGTGCAGGCGTACAATTACAAAAAGTAATGATAATTCAATTCCATAAATTACAATTATAAAACGGAAAGCAATTACAAATAAGAATTCTGGTCGAAGTTCCATCAATAATAATGATGAAAAGTAAGGGTAATTGAAATCTAGTGGCGTACAATTACAAAAAGCAATAGTAATTGACTTCAAGCAATTCGGAATCGCGAAAAGTAATGGTAATTAAAATTCCATTAATTAAAATAGTAATAAGTAATGGTAATTGAAATAAAGTGTTGTACAATTATATAACGTTACTTTTTAGTAATGATAATTGAATCACATAAATTACAATTGTTAAGCGTAAAACAATTAAAAAAAGAATGGTTCTCGAAGTTCCATTAATAATAATAATAAAAAGTAAGGGTAATTGAAATAAACTGGCGTTCAATTACAAAAAGTAATGATAAGTTAATCTCATAAATTACAATTATAAAACGCAAAGTAATTACAAAGAAGAATGGCGAACTGACAAAAATGAACGCACTCGATTTATTTAAGAAAAAAAAAGAACTTCACGAAAGATTGTTGAATAATTATTTGTTTAAACAATTTGCAAATAACTTCAGGGCAATATTATTATTGACAATTGTTGTTTACGGCAAGCCGAATGTTACTGAATTTTTTCAGATTTTTATTGTATCACGAAGTACGGAAATTTCAATGAAACACAATTTTTGGCTGGGACTGTATAAACAATAAATACATCCTTAATAAAAATACATAAAATTACATAATCTATGAATCCTTTGGATTTGCGTTGAACTTTTCACGCGAAGTCTTGATCGTGCTGAAAAAGTGGTTGATGGGGAATCCATGAGATAGAAAAGTATAACGAAAAGGGGAAGATGAAGTGCGAGGGGGAGTTATATAAGACAAGCTTGAGAAAGCCACGTAGAGAAAAACGCCATAGTGCTTTCGAGACTTGGGTCTTCTCGTTCCTTTTCTTAAGGAGGCGCCTACGCGAAGCATCTTTTCCCCGTCGGGAAACAGAAAAGGAACCAAAGAGAGAGAGAGAGGGGGAGAGAGAGAGAGGGAGAGAGAGAGAGAGAGAGAGAAAGCGATGGTTTCAGGGATTTATCGGTGTTAGACTTATTAACTCTCGAGTGAAGTTAACATTAATCTCAGGACGGCGAACTCTATGCCGAAAGAGATGAGACTCCCGTGCTTCGAGAAATCCCAACTCTCGCCCACGATCGACAGCAGTGTATAACCATCGGCAGTCTCCCTTCGTGTGTCTCTCTTTCCGCCACATTTCCTCCAAGACGCGTTCTTTTCGTCCCTCTTAACATTTCTCTTGCCCTTAATTTCCTGGACTCCAGATCCTAGACCCTTGGCCCTAGACCCCAAGCCCTAGACCTAAGCCCTGGGCCCTAGACCTTAGGCCCTGGGCCCTAAACACGAGACCCTAGGCCCCAGACCCAGGCCCTAGCCCCTTGACCTTCTTCTGAGCTATTAATAGCTCGCCATGTCTCTTAGCGTCTGCCCTTAATGACCCTTCATAACCACGAACTGCTCTAGAAGACCGTTAATACCGCGGAACTACTGTTGATGACCCTCAATATCCTTCGAAGGTCCTTGACATCCTTCAAAAACAACGAATAGATCTTCGACGTCCCTCCCCTTAATGGCCCTCAACTATTAACTGCTTTGAGGACTCTTAATAACCCTGAATTACTCTCAATGACCCTCAATAACCTTCGAGGGTTATTTTCATCCTTGAAAACAATGAATAGCGTCTTCGACGTCCCTAGATGTCTATTTCTGTATTTTAATGGCCCTTAACGGGTCATAACAGCGCATGAACTGTCCCAAAAAGCTCTCGATAACTTTTAACACACAACTCTTAATAGCCGCGACTGTTAATGGCTGTCAACAATCATCAACGGTCCTTGATAGACTGGTAGCTCAAAACGGCCCTTGATGGCCCCCGATAACCTTTAGCTGCTCTTGAGAACCCTTATCAGTCCTCAGCTGCCCTTACGCTCAATAACCTGTAAAGATTCTCCATATCTTCGAATGATTATAAATAGCCCCTGATAACCCTTAGTAGCCCTTGATAAACTTTGATGGCCCTCGACGTCCATTTATGTTACTTAATAGCCCTTAACGGGTCACAACAACTGCGAAATTGAGCGACAATAGCCCTTGATGGCTTTAAGTAACCTCTCAAGACTCAATTTCGCCTGATAGCGCTTAATGAGGTATTAATAGCTCTTCATATCCCGTAGCCATTAATGCCTCTCAATAGCTCCCGCCAGCCATTGATGTCCCTTAATGACCTTTAATAAGCTGTGGAGGTTTTTGATGTCCACGGGTTCTTATAGTTCCTGACTAGGCCACAATAGCCCTTAATGGCTCTCATAGCCTGCATTGATTTTTAAAAACCGTTAAAGGCTCTTAATAGTCCTGAACGTCCCTTAACAATTCCCAACTACCTTAAGGGGCATTTTACAGTCCTTTGTAGCCCTCACTTATCTTATCTTATCTTATCTTATCTTATCTTATCTTATCTTATCTTATCTTATCTTATCTTATCTTATCTTATCTTATCTTATCTTATCTTATCTTATCTTATCTTATCTTATCTTATCTTATCTTATCTTATCTTATCTTATCTTATCTTATAAATGCCAAAGAGGCGTAACAAATTTCGGTGTTGTACTGTTTCAACCCCTTCGCATAGTTTCAAACGAACAAACGAACAGACTATAAATATAGAGAGCTTCAAGAGCTTTAGCTAAGGCATTCACCGAGACTTAAAGAGCCAACAGAGAATAGGGAAAGTGTTGGTGTGTGCGAGCGAGAGGTGTGAAAACGAGTAACGTTTTTCTCACTTTTGAGGGGTTGTTTGAAGCACGAAGTAGTACCTTCGCTAGCAATTAAATCGTTACCTGAAGATCCAATTTCGTGGGCCAAAGTCTCGTCCAACGTCCGTGAGGACTCTCACCTTTTTTCACAAAACCCTCCTCTCATTTTCTAATATCCAGTGATTCCAACACTTTGGATCACTTGACCTCGTTTAATCACGTGACTGCGAACGAAAATTCCATGCGCATCACCCCATTAACATTGATAATTGATCCTTTTAATTTTGGTGCTGGAACGAGGTTAGTATTGTTTCTTTATTTATTTATTAGTTATTTATTATTCAAACGAAGTGCTACTCCCGCTGCATACTCAATCGGGGGGGACGGTTTTTCGGCAGTAATGATGATCTGAAATTAATAATAAGATAATTATTTTATAGGTTAATAAGGAAACTTTCGAACGATGAGAAAAAAAAATCAGTAGTAAACTTTAATAATTTTTTATGAACTTTCGTGGATTATAATATCGAAAAATTGTTCGATACTATAGAAAATATAAACTACAATCTATGAAAATCTCAAGTGATTCGGACGAATAGATTTCGAGAAAAACACAAAATAAAAAAGGGGTAGTTAAATCCACTTTTTCTTGTGATACCGCAACCCGATTTGACTTTTCACAGAAATCGTCATAATTCGGTCGATTTCTGGAATTTCCACAAATTCTTTGTTGCAATTCAACGTTAAGACTCCAAGCTATGGAACTATACAATGAAAACATGAATTAAAAAAAAAAAAAAAATCAATGCTTAGTAGACCCTTCAAATGCAGAGGTTGTTCAAACTACTAAAGACACAGACATTTCGATTCAGTGATTTTTGCTGACTCATGTGTTGATTAACTTCCGAACACTTATATTTATGGGAGAAATCCGAATACCCATTTATTGATCCAAAATTGTACAAAAAAATTCTAATATGAATGTACTGATTAAGATTCAAAGAAAAAAATTCCGAACACTGATCCCAGCAAACACAGTTCCGAAATAGTTACGAAAATGTTACGTCGTGTGTTACATTGGACATAACATTTATGTCACAAACTCCGTGAATGAAGCAGAGTTTGTTCTCAAATATGTCATCCTATGAACAAGTCACAGATACGAAACATCTACGAGAAATAATAATGAAATAAACTCATACCCAAGATGTAACATATTCAGCTCATAGATGTAACAAATTCATCACATAGCCATAACAAACTGAGATAATAGATGTAACAAACTCAGATCATAGTTGTAACAAACTCAGCTCATTGATGTAACTCCTACGAAACGAAACGTAACCCTGGTAACGCATAATACTCGTAACAATGATGTCAATGTGATTTCGTGGTTACAGGTAATTTACGTATATACATATTTTATAAACAAATTACAAGAAATTTATGTATTTCCAACCTACATATTAGGTTGCAGTTTTATTTTTATTTCAACATTTGAAAAGCACATTTTAATTATAATTTAGAATTTTTGTAGAATACCTACAAATATGATGTATCGTCCACCATTTCAGGTACCAAATGAAAAATTTTTTCGGACTAGTTAGAACCCTCAAGGTGCACCGGTGCCCTGAAAAGCCTAGTTTTGAGTTTTTATACTCTACGCTGATAAACTGCTGGTGACGTCTCATTTCCTTTGTAACCTTTTTCCCACGGGATGAGCATGGCACATTTTGATTAAAGTCAAAATTGTGACCAGGACAATGCCTGGAAAGTTCAAAATAGGCTAACAATTTCAAAGCAGGCCTGCAACTCTGAAATAAAGAGCAGAAAACATGTGTCATGCTCATCTCATGGGAAAATGAGTTACGAAGGAAATGAGACGTGGTAGAACAAAATCTGTCTATCAATTCTTTCTGAATCATGCGCAGAGTGTAAAAACTCAAAGCTAGGTTTTTACACAGAGTGTGAAAACTCAAAATTGGGTTCTTACACTCTGCGCATGATTCCGAAAGAATTGCTAGATAGATTTCGTTCTACGACGTCTCATTTCCTTCGTAACACTTTTTCCTATGGGATGAGCGTGGCAAATTTTGATTAAAGTCAAAATTGTGACCAGGACAATGCCTGGAAAGTTCAAAATAGGCTAACAATTTCAAAGCAGGCCTGCAACTCTGAAATAAAGAGCAAAAAAAATGTGTCGTGCTCATCCCATGGGAAAATGAGTTACGAAGGAAATGAGACGTTGTAGAACAAAATCTGTCTATCAATTCTTTCTGAATCAGCCAGAGTGTAAAAATTCAAAGCTAGGTTTTTACACAGAGTGTAAAAACTCAAAACTGGGTTCTTACACTCTGCGCATGATTCAGAAAGAATTGCTAGATAGATTTTGTTCAACGACGTCTCATTTCCATCGTAACACTTTTTATTATGGGATGAGCGCGGCAAATTTTGATAAAAGTCAAAATTGTGACCAGGACAATGCCTGAAAATAGGCTATCAATTTCAAAACAGGCCTGCAACACAGAAAGAAAGGGCAAAGAGAAATTAAGCGAACGTGCAACGCGAATAAGGTTATAAACCGAGTAAGGGAAATTCCTGGGTGTTTTTCCATCACGGCAAATACGCATATAACTTATTTTTTTCTTTAACATAAAGGGATCACATTAAACTTACCTCTTGCAATGTATGCTGTATTATTCTGGTTTATTCTGTATTACGCTGGATGATTCGATATCACCTCCTTGTACTTTACACTCACATATTGTTTACGTTCCTTAATCGACATAACCTTAAAATGATTGAAGACATTTCTCGTAATATATGATACGTATATGTTGCGGATTTGTTACAAGAAATGACTTGTGACATTTATGTCACACATTATACATATTTGCTACGTAGCCTATACTACGAGATTATAATATCACCAATGTTCTATAATTGTTACAGCAATGTTCTATAATTGTTACGGATTTGTTACAAGAAATGTCTTATAACATTTATGTCACAGTGTGACATATTTGCTACGTAGCCTATACTACGAGATTATATTATCACCAATGTTCTATAATTGTTACAGCATCGACTCGTAACAGTTTGACAAGTTTACAGTACATGTAAGTATCTCGTATAAGAGTGACGAGATCTTGACGTATCAATGTTACGTATTTGTGATGTCTATAGTTTTTCGTAATTCCTACATCTTTCATTGACATCCTTACTACATATCGTCAGGACGTATTATATACATCTCGTTTACGTGCGTTATGAAAAAGTTACGAATTTGTGATGAGCATTGTATGACGTAGTTATTACATTTCAATGATACGTAAATGTTTCGTAAATCATCCAAGTGTGTTTGCTGGGATATTTATGTTATTATACCAAAACCGGTTATAATGGTTATTTCTCGGAAACTAGACGGTAGATCATTCTGATTTTTTTTCACGTAACTCGTGACATCCCGTTCGAGCTCCCCTCAGTTTTTTATCAACCTAGTAATTTCCGTTTTGACGGTAAAATTAATAACGTACCTATGCGCCATGCATGTCCAATGCCTGTAAATTAAGCGAACTTTGAGTGTGGATATTACGGGTTCGGGACGGTAAAATTTATTTAAACTGCACAGATGTTTGGATAACGAATTAAATAACCTGTATGCCAAATTTCAACCATTTCTCAATTAAACGACTTCATGGTGAAGCCTTAAGGGGGTGGCCCTTTCAAAATTGTTGCCTGAGATGAATGAATTTTTTGAGTTTATCGGCACAAACTTGTTCAGTTAGGACTGCAAATTCTCCGGTATGTGGCTCTTGTATTTCATACGGGAAATGAGAACGAAAAGGAGAATCTCTGGAAACGCTCATAAAGGCAGATGCGAACACGTGCCTTACATACTAAATTCTCGTTCGTTGCACCAGCTCGGAATACAGTTTGGGAGGGCATATTTGTAAACGCAAGTATATCTATATACACATTTATATATCCCAAAAATACATATATGCATGTGTGTGTGTGTGTGTGGGAAAGTGGATTCTGGCCCACCTGAAGATGGACTGGGGGTGGCTGGTTTTCCCGAGAGCTCCTAATTTTCCGTCTCAAGCCATACCGGGACAACGAAGCCAGCACCGTTGCGCTGAATTTTCCGCACCGTCGACCAGCACTATCGTTCAGGGATTTTCAAGAAAATGCTCTCGGGAAAGTCGACTCCCTCGTGTATGTATATAGATTAGGGCGATTTTTTTTCAATTTTTTTTATTTTTTTCACTCCCCACCTAAAATGTTGTTGCATATGTCTGAAAGAAACTAGTCTGAAAGTTACAGCCCTTAATATTAATATTAAGTACTCGCCCTTCGCGTGAAAAGATTTCCCATCTAAAATACACGTAAATAAAAAACTTTTTTCTTCAAATTGCTATAACTCCGCGGCATTTTATGCTATCATATTGTCCTTGGTCGCAATTTACGCAGAATTGAACGATCTTCAAAAGTGTCCTGAGCAGCGTAAGTGTAATTTACACTGGTGAGATGGTACGAGTCACTAAAGTTGATTTTGACCCACACTTCTCGTTTTTTTGCTGTTATTTTCGAAATTATCAACGTTATCGAAAAATTGCAAAAAAAAGTTTTGTTGGAAATTTAATTTCCTACAGAAAAGGTCCTTTAGACCTACTTGCGAAAATTGATATTTCTTGAGATATTGGACCTTAACTTGGTTTTGGTATACAATTTTTATGGTTTATTGAACCAAAAGTTTCAATTTTTTGATATACTATATCATATCACCATATCACATATCATATCACCAGTGGCGAAATGACATGGAATATCAACAATTAAGAACTTTTGGTTCGATAAACCGTAAAAATTTTATACCGCAAATAAATTAAGGTTCAATATCTCAAGAAATATCAATTTTCTCAAGTAGGTCTAAAGGACCTTTTTTGTAGGAAATTAAATTTCCAACAAAACTTTCTTTCGCAATTTTTCGATAACGCTGATCATTTCAAAAATAACAGCAAAAAAACGAGAAGTGTGGGTTAAAATCAACTTTAGTGACTTGTACCATCTCACCAGTGTAAATTACACTTATGCTGCTCAGGACACTTTTGAAGAACGTTCAATTCTGCGTAAGTTGCGACCAAGGACAATATAATAGCATAAAATGCCGTGGAGTTATAGCAATTTGAAGAAAAAAGTTTTTTATTTACGTGTATTTTAGATGGGAAATCTTTTCACGCGAAGGGCGAGTACTTAATATTAATATTAAGGGCTGTAACTTTCAGGGTAGTTTCTTTTAGACATATGCAACAGCATTTTAGGTGGGGAGGGATGAAAATTAAAAAAAGTCGAAAAAAAAATCGCTCTAATATAGATATACATATGTGTGCGAAAATGTATGGATAAAAGTTATTCTTTGTCCAAATTGCAACTGGTTCGGCCGGTCACGGTTGCATTATTACGTGCTTTTGGCAAAAATTATTATACCCTCCTAAAATGCCGGGAAAGTAGCCACAAAAGTGTCGTGGAGCAAGTGAAAATTATGCGAAAAGTTGGTAGAATTTCCCAGTGATGGCTGCTTTGAAAAAGAAAAAAATGTATTCAATTTATCAATGATTCTGGATCTTCCGAGGTATTTAATGGATGGTACCTCCAGGTTCATGATGGAAAATGATTTTTTTTTGGAGGGATCTGTTTTTCGGCACAGTTGGAAGTCATAGAGATGGATGTTATAAGAGTTTTGAACGGTAGAGATGTAAATAATTTGGGGTTTTCGGGGAGAGATGATTATTTATATTTGTTAGAGTTGTAAAATGTTAAAGATGTAGCGGCAGGATTGTATTTTAGTAAATTTGTCGGACGGTCCAGTTTCGACAGGTAGAGATGTAAACAAGTTGATTTTTAGGACTGATGCTTATTTAGATTCGGCAGTATTAGGAATTGTTAAGTATTTACCGGCAGGACTATATTTGGGGTAGGGTTTCTGGATTGGAGAGTTTTTTTCGGTAGAGACGAAAATTTGCCATTTTTTAGGGGGGAATTTTCGTTATATTTGTGAGATTCGCAAAACAGTAGATATATACCAGCAGGCTTGGTTTTTTGTGACATTGTTCCATAAGAGAGTTTTAGTCGGTAGAGATGTAAATGCTCAATTTTATGACAATGATATCATTTATATTTCTTAGAATTATAAAATAGTAGTAATGTGACGATCGGATCGTTTTTTAGCAAAGTTGTTCAGCTGGAGAGTCTTAATCGGTAGAGATGAAAATGAGCAATTTTTTCATAAGGATCTTATTTATATTCGTTAGAGCTCTAGAGAAGTAGAAATGTGACTACTACATTTTTTATTTGGTGAAGTTGTTCAATTCGAAAATTTTTGTCGGTAGAGATGAAAATGTGAAATTTTTTGATAAGAATGTTGTTTATATTTGTTAGAGCTAAAAAGCGGTAGGAATCTGATGATCGAATTATTTTTTGGTAAAGTTTTTCAATAGGAGAGTTTTTATCGGTAGAGATGCAAATGTGCAATTTCCTGATGAGGAAGTTATCTTTATTTGTTAAAGTTATCAAACGGTAGGAATTTGTCGACTAGTTTTTTTCGGTAAAAATGTTCAATGAGAGAGTTTTTGTCGGTAGAGATGTAAATGTGGAATTTTTGAATAAGAACGTTTTTTATATTTGTTCGAGTTGTAAAATAATTGGTATTTATTGAAAGGGCTGTTATTTGGCATATTTTTTTGACCACAGAGTTTCAACCGGTAGAGATGTGAATGTGGAATTTTTCGATAAAGATGTTGTTCATATTTGTCAGAGCTAAAAAGCGGTAGGAATTTGATGATTGAATTATTTTTTGGTAAAGTTTTTCAATGGGAGAGTTTTTATCGGTAGAGATGCAAATGTGCATTTTTCTTATGAGGACGTTATCTTCATTTGTTAAAGTTATCAAACGGTAGAAATGTGACGACTACATTTTTTTTAGTAAAGCTGTTCAATGAGAGAGTTTTTGACGGTAGAGATGTAAATGTAATTTTTTTTAATAAAAATGTTTTCTAATATTTGTTAGAGTTGTAAAATAATCGGTATTTATTGGAAGGGCTGTTATTTGGCAGATTTGTTTGATGGGAAAGTTTCAACCGGTAGAGATGCAAATGTTCAATTTTCTCATGAGGACGTTATCTTCATTCGTTAAAGTTATTAAACTTTTTTTTTTGATAAAGTTGTTCAATGAGAGAGTTTTTGTCGGTAGAGATGTAAATGTGAAATTTTTTGATAAGAATGTTGTATATGTTTGTCAGATTTGTTAAATAATTGGATTGTATTGGCAGGGCTGTCATTTTGAATATTCCTTTGACCGGAGAGTTTTAACCGGTAGAGTTGTAAATGTACCATTCGCGGGGAAAGCTTTCTTCAAATATTCGGTAGAGTTGTAAAATGGTAGAGATGTGAGGGCTGTTATCTTTTTCGTAGACTCGTTGGATGGTCAGTTGTGATCGGTAGAGATGCTCTCTTCGAGGATAACGTTTCGCATGATAAAAATGTGACAATTGCCCCCTTAAAGCGCCTTTGTCGCTTGGCAAATTGTGCTTTCTCTCGCCTGAGCGCAAGATAGTTTTGGTATCCTCGTCCTAATCGGTCCTTCCAGTGATTAAACGAGATAGCGGAGAGGGAAGAACTCAACTTCGAAGCGCTCTCTGACTAATTCGATTGGCGCGAGGCGCAGCGTGATATTGTTATTACGAAAACGGGGGTAGTTTACCCCCACTTCCGTTCACTGACAAAGCTGAAAATGCTGTAATTATTGGATTGTGCTAGGGCGAACGCCGAGTGTCTTCAGCGTCACGCGAAAGTCCCCACGAACGAGGTTGTATACCAACAAACTTTCGTCCTACCTTACCTTGATAACGCAGCTTTTCTATACGCCTCAGCGAGCCTTGTTAGCGACACGGGACAACCCTTAAACAGTACCAACCCCCTACCACAATTTCTCTCACTGCAAAGTTGACGATTCGAGTTTCCTCGAGTTTCGAATTACCGAGCGGGAGAAAGACAGACACACTGAGGGTGGTAATAGCAGCGAAAACTTCAACCCCTACCTCGTGCCGCTCTCAACCCTTCCATCCCCCATCCCCCAAACCCCCGCAAATTCTCAAGAGGTACTCGTTTTTTTTTCGCCTCAACCCTCTCTTTCAAGAATCTCTCGAAATCTCACTTGCGTATGCGCCTCGACGAAAGAATCAACTTGACCGAAAACAACACGATCCATCACGCAAAGATTCTTTTGAAGTACAATTTTTTTAAGGGTGGAATCTGAGATGAAACAAAAAATCGTATTTTTTGCGATTTTTTGCCGCAATTTATTGATGAGAATTAAATGATGAGAATTCAATGTTGAGAATTCGATGATGAGAATTCAATGATGAGAATTCGATTATGAAAATTCGATTATGAAAATTCGATGGTGAGAATTCAATAATGAGAATTCAATGATGAGAATTCAATTATGAGAATTCGATTATGAGAATTTGATGATGAGAATTCAATGATGAGAATTCAATGATGAGAATTCGCTTATGAGAATTCGATGATGGGAATTCAATGATGAGAATTCAATGATGAGAATTCGATGACAAGAATTCGAAGATGAGAATTCAATGATGAGAATTCAATTATGAGAATTCAATGATGACATTTCAGTGATGAGAATTCGATGATGAGAATTCAATTGTGAGAATTCACTGATGAAAATTCCACTATGAGAATTCAATGATGAGAATTTGATGATGAGAATTCAAGGATGAGAGTTCCATTATGAGAATTCGATGATGAGAATTCAATGAGGAGAATTCAGTGATGAGATTTCAATGATGACATTTCAGTGATGAGAATTCGATGATGAGAATTCAATTATGAGAATTCACTGATGAAAATTCAACTATGAGAATTCAATGATAAGAATTTGATGATGAGAATTTGATGATGAGAAATCGAAGATGAGAGTTCTATTATGAGAATTCGATGATGAGAATTCAATGAGGAGAATTCAATGAGGAGAATTCAATGATGAGAATTCAATGATGAGAATTTGATGATGAGAATTCAAGGATGAGATTTCAATGATGAGAATTTGATGATCAGAATTCAAGGATGAGAATTCAATTATGAGAATTAAATTATGAAAATTCAATGATCAGATTTCAATGATGAGATTTCGATTATGAGAATTAAATTATGTGAATTCAATTATGAGAATTCGAGAATGAGAATTCAATTATGAAAATTCAATTATGAGATGTCAATAATGAGAATTCAATTATGAGAATTCAATGATGAGATTTCAATAATGAGAATTCAATTATGAGAATTCAATTTTGCGAATTCAATTATGCGAATTCAATTATGAGAATTCAACGATGAGAATTCAATGATAAGATTTCAATGATAAGAATTCAATGATGAGAATTCAATGATGAAAATTCAACGATGAGAATTCAACGATGAAAATTCAACGATGAGAATTCAATGATGAGAATTCGATATTGAGGATTCAATTATGTGAATCCAATTATGAGAATTCAATTACGTGAATTCAATGATGAGAATTTAATGATGAGATGTCAACGATGAGAATTCAATGATGAGATTTCAACTATGAGAATTCAATGATGAAAATATTTTCGAAAAATTCAGACCTGCTTATTACATATTTTGACATTACGAACAACTGATTTTTATGCAAAAATATTAACTTTTTCTGGAACAAAAAAAAATCAAAGAATTTGTTTATTTTTACAGTTCATTTTTTTGGAAACAATAAATTGTGCTTGAAACAATTGAAAATATTTTTGTGACTATTAATATTTGGATTTGTTTCGAAATTGTATATTTTCAAATGCATAAATTTATGCGAATTTTTTCTTGTCTCTCACGATCGTGAATTTTGAGAAGAATTTATTTTTTCTCGGATTTCAACTTTCATTCGCAAATGTAAAATGTGGGAAAACATTTTTTCACGGGTTAAATCTAAGATGGAAGAAATTCGTAATTTTCATGATTTTTTTTCTCGAATTCAATGACGAGACTATTTTGGAAGTTTTAGGATCTTTTTATTCCGTATTTCGACTCGAAAAAAAAATCATTCAAAAAAATATTAATTTTTTCTTAAAACTAAAAAATGGAAGAATTTCTTCATTTTTATGGTTTATTTTTCGCAAACAAAAAATTATGCTCCAAACATTTGAGAATATTTTTATGACTATTAGAGTTTTTGTTTTTTCTTACAAATTGTATTTTTTGAAAAAAAAAATTCCCACACGAAATCACGTAATAATGCACCCGAAACATTTGGGAAGATTCGATTTTGTTCAAGGCCTAGCAAAACAATTGCAAAAATTATTTTTTTTTCTCATTTTAATTTTAGCTCCATACTTAAGGGAGGTTTGCACCCTGAGCCAAGAAAAGACGCCATTTGGTAAATATTGATTGATTTGCGCGAAGTAATGTTTCAGGGGAAACAACTTTTGGCCAAACGTCCGACTCAGGGGTTGAAGAAAAATGAGGAAACTTGTGCCTCACTTCCTCGAGTTAAGGGGCTCCTCCGTTATCAAACTCCAATGTCTGGGACACGCGACATTCTCCACTTTTGCTTCCTCATAAAGAAAGCTTTGTTTCAGGTGAAATTATCTATTTTCTCCGAGATTTTTATGCCAATCCGCTAAAAATATCTGAAATCATGAAATTCAAATTGCGAGACAAAATTGTCTTAGAATTTGTCGTGACTTTCAGTTTCTCACAAAATTTCCTAAAGTATCTCTAACTTTTGTGTTTTTGCTATTTTCAAGATCAAATGCTATTGCTATTTTCAAGGTCAACAACAACAACAACAACAACAACAACAACAACAAAAACAACAACAACAACAAAAACAACAACAACAACAAAAACAACAACAACAACAACAACTACTACTACTACTACTACTACCACAACAACAACAGGAACAAAAACATCAACAACAACAACAAAAATAACTACAACAACTACATTAACAACAACAACAACAACAACAACAACAACAACTACAACAACTACAACAACTACAACAACTACAACAACTACAGCAACTACAACAACTACAACAACTACAACAACAACTACAGCAACTACAACAACTACAACAACTACAACAACTACAACAACTACAACAACTACAACAACTACAACAACTACAACAACTACAACAACTACAACAACCACAGCAACTACAGCAGCTACAGCAACTACAGCAACTACAACAACTACAACAACTACAACAACTACAACAACTACAACAACTACAACAACTACAACAACTACAACAACTACAACAACTACAACAACTACAACAACTACAACAACTACAACTACAACAACTACAACAACTACAACAACTACAACAACTACAATAATAATAATAATAATATTCTACAAAGTGACGACCAAAAATATCAAAGGAATACAAAAAAAATGCCTCGGAAAGTTGATGTAAATACGAAATGAAATCCAGGGAAGCCCCAGAGAGAAATAGATTTCACACGTGAGCGAACTCAACAACTAAAAGGAATCCCCCGTGATCGTTGCTCGCGAAGGATTAAGCGTGATTTTTCGTTATCGACGCTGAGTAAAATCTGGTTCATGGGGGAAAAAAAGGAAAAGAGGCCGGAAAATATTGCCAAGTCGTTTTCATAAACTCGGAATTTTTTTTTTGCCAGAGGGAGAGAGAAAGAAAGAGAGAGAGAGAGAGAGAGAGAGAGAGAGAGAGAGAGAGAGAGAGAGAGAGAGAGAGAGAGGGAGAGAGAGAGAAAAGTTTCTCAAGAAGAAATGAGATTTTTGTTTTCTCATTAAGATCTTGTCGTAACTGAAGTCGTAGAATTTTCGGTCTATCCCACGAAAATTTATGTGATTCTCGTTCGCACAAAAATAATTGAATCGTACGATTACGTGACGTGGAAATTTGAGAGATTTTTTTTTCTGCTCTTGCAACTCAGAACGAGAAACCAATGTAAATCCTTAGGTCCGAATTCTAAGATCTTAAGATCGAACTT
The DNA here is from genome assembly GCA_946863875.1 of Alloplasta piceator. NCBI lineage: Eukaryota > Metazoa > Arthropoda > Insecta > Hymenoptera > Ichneumonidae > Alloplasta > Alloplasta piceator. The sequence continues at coordinate 34,075,163 of OX333079.1, read as the reverse complement.
GAGATAAAATTTTGCATTGTACTCAAGTTGGAACTTAAGATTAAACTTAAGTTCCAATTTAAGATGAATCTTAAGTTTGAACTTAGGTATCATTATAAGTTCATACTTAAGTTCAAACTATGGTGCGAACTTCAGATCGATCTTAAGTTCGAACTTAAATTTGGTTTGAAGTTTGAACTTGAAATTCATCTTGAGCTTAAACTTAATTTCGATCGAACTTAATTATTGTGACAACTTGCGTCGAAAAAAAAAATTGAGGGAGTCAATGAAAAAAGTTTGATCGAACTTAAGTTCAAGCTCAAGATGGACTTAAGATCAAACTTCAAGCGAGGACTTGAGTTTGAACTTATAAGTGTCGTTATAAGTTCATGCTTAGGTTCAAACTTTAGAGCAAGTTTCTGATCGATTTTAAGATCAAACATAAATTTGCTTTGAAGTTTCATCTTAAGATCTATCTTCAGCTTGAACTTAAGTTCGATCGAACTTAGTTATTTTGACGAATAATATCAAAAAACATGGTCGAGGGAGGCGATGAAAGAAGTTTGATCGAACTCAAGTTCAAGCTCAAGATAAATCTTAAGATCAAACTTCAAACAAGGTTTAAGTTTGAACTCAAGATCGATCGATCTGAAGTTCGCTCCGAGGTTGAACTTAAGTATGAACTTATAATGACACTCAAGTTAAAACTTAAGATTCATCTTGCCTCTGAACTTAAGTTCGATCTTAAGATCAAACTTCCCAATGAACTCAAGTTGGCACTTAAGATCGAACTTAAGTTGTTACTCCACCGAATAAAGTTCAGCCGGTACATCTCTATTATCTTATAACTCTATTGAATAATAACTCGACCAAATATGAAAAAACATCCCTCCAAGAAAAAGGCAGATTTACATCCTTACCGATCAAAACTCTACCTCGGAAACTTTCTATAATAATTTACCCTTGTTTTTCCGACCATATCGTAACAAAGTTGTAAAAGCGAGCTTGAAACTTGCCAACATTGGGTTAAAAGGTCGCAGGGTGACGTCACGTCCGCCATATGTCTCAGTGTGTTGGATACGAGATGGAATTGGTTTATAGGGGTGGGGGTAGGTTTTAGGGTGGTTAGGGTTGATCGGGGGGCGATATTAGCATGTAGGGAGTTTCACCGCAGATGCGATCCTCTGCATGCATATCGTTGCTTTGACAGTGCCAAGTGGCTCAAACGAGCTTGGAGATCCTACGTGTAAGTGTCGGGTAAACGTTTGACCGGGTAAACTCGGACATTCGGACTTGACTCCTTTAAATACACCCCCGTGAATTCCCCAAATAATCTACAAGCGTCGACGAAAATTTGCAAGGATTTTGATATAATACCCAAAAATATGTCAATAATTAAGCTTTACCCGACATCAGGGTCTAGACCATTAAGGGATGATTATAGTGATCTTTTAATTCTATCCCTTCCACTTTTATCTAATTGATTTTTGAATCTCTTTTAGTACGTTATAATTTAAAGGGTTCTGATTTAGAATCCAGAAATATGCCAACAATCAAGCTCTACACGATATCAGTGCCAATCCATTAGGGGATGATTATAGTGATTTTTCAATTCTGCCCCCTTTAGATTTTATCTAATTTCTATTTATATTTTTTTCATTGGATTATCATTTATAGGGTTCTGATTCAAAATTCAAAAATATGCAAATAATTAAGCTTCACCCAATATCAGTGCCCAATCCATCAAGGGATGATTATAGTGATCTTTCAATTCTACCCCCTTTCACTTATGTCCAATTTCTATTTATATCTTTTTCAGTGGGTTATCATTCATAGGGTTCTAATTTCAAATCCAGAAATATGCCAACAATCAAGCTTTACACGATATCAGTGCCAATCCATTGGGGGATGATTATAGTGATTTTTCAATTCTGCCCTCTTTCACTTTTATCTAATTTCTTTTTCAATCTTTTTTAGTAGGTTATAGTTTAAAGGGTTCTGATTTTAATATACAAAAATATGCTAACAATCAAGCTTTACACGATATCAGTGCCAATCCATTAGGGGATGATTAAAGTGATTTTTCAATTCTGCCCCCTATTGGTTTTATCTAAATTCTACTTATATCTTTTTTAGTGGGTTATCATTTATAGGGTTCTGATTCGAAATCCAAAAATATTCCAATAATTAAGCTTCACCCAATTTCAGTGCCCAATCCATCAAGGGATGATTATAGTGGTCTTTCAATTCTACCTCCTTTCACTTTGATCTCATTTCTTTTTATATCTTTTTCAGTGGGTTATCATTTATAGGGTTCTGATTTAAAATCCAGAAATATGCCAACAATCAAGCTTTACACGATATCAGTGCCAATCCATTAGGGGATGATTATAGTGATTTTTCAATTCTGCCCTCTTTCGGTTTTATCTCATTTCTATTTATATCTTTTCCAGTGGGTTATCATTTATAGGATTCTGATTCAAAATCCAAAAATATGCCAATAGTTAAGCTTCACCCAATATCAGTGCCCAATCCATCAAGGGATGATTATAGTGGTCTTTCAATTCTACCCCCTTTCACTTTGGTCTAATTTCTTTTCATATCTTTTTCAGTGGGTTATCATTTGAAAGGTTCTGATTTAAAATCCAAAAATATGCCAAGAATCGAGCTCCCCCGGATATCAGTGTCCAATCCATTCAGGGATGATTATAGTGATCTTCAATTCTACCCCCTTTCACTTTTATCTGATTTCTTTTTCAATCTTTTTCAGTAGGTTATCGTTTAAAGGGTTCTGATTTTAATATCCAAAAATATGCTAACAATCAAGCTTTACACGATATCAGTGCCAATCCATTAGGGGATGATTATAGTGATTTTTCAATTCTACTTCCTTCCACTTGTATCTAATTTCTATTTATATCTTTTTCAGTAGATTATCATTTATAGGGTTCTGATTCAAAATCCAAACATATGCCAATAATTGAGCTTCACCCAATATCAGTGCCAAATCCATTAAGGGATGATTATAGTGATCTCTCAATTCTACCCCCTTTCACTTATATCTAATTTCTATTTATATCTTTTTCAGTGGGTTATCATTTACAGGGTTCTGATTTCAAATCCAGAAATATGCCAACAATAAAGCTCTACACGATATCAGTGCCAATCCATTGGGGGATGATTATACTGATCTTTCAATTCTACCCCCTTTCAGTTATATCTAATTTCTATTTATATCTTTTTCAGTGGGGTATCATTTAAAAGGTTCTGATTTAAGATCCAAAAATATGCCAAGAATCAAGCTTCATCGGATATCAGTGTCCAATCCATGCAGGGATGATTATAGTGATCTTCAATTCTACCCCCTTTCCCTTTTATCTAATTTCTTTTCCAATCTTTTTCAGTAGGTTATCGTTTAAAGGGTTCTGATTTTAATATACAAAAATATGCTGACAATCAAGCTTTACACGATATCAGTGCCAATCCATTAGGGGATGATTATAGTGATTTTTCAATTCTACTCGCTTTCACTTTTATCTAATTTCTATTTATACATTTTTCAGTGGGTCATCATTTAAAGGATTCTGATTTAAAATCCAAAAATATGCCAACAATCAAGCTTTAAACGATACCAGTGTCCAATCCATTAAGGGATGATCATAGTGATCTTTCAATTCTACCCCCTTTTACGCTGATCTAATTTTTTTATATCCTTTTTAGTAGGTTATAATTTAAAGGGTTCTGATTTAAAATCCAGAAATATGGCAACAATCAAGCTTTCCACGATATCAGTGTCAAATCCATTAAGGGATGATTATAGTGATCTTTCAATTCTACCCCCTTCAACTCTTATCTAATTTCTTTTTCAATCTTTTTTAGTAGGTTATAATTCAAAGGGTACTGATTCAAAATCCAAAAATATGTCAAGAATCAAGCTTCAATCGAAATCAGTGTCCAATCCATCAAGGGATGATTATAGTGATCTGTTATTTCTACTTCCTTTCCCTTTTATCTAATTTCTTTTTATATTTTTTTCTTTGTTTTTTTTAAGATCCTGAAAATTTTAGAAAACTTTGAGGTTATTTTTCGTCAGTAACGAATTTTTCAAAAATCCTTGAAACAACACTTCTTCTTAACACTCTAATTTAAACTTCATCCCCTTAATTACACCACCATTTTCGTTGGGAGATTGAAAGCCAATCCAGGGAGTGTCGATAACACGATAATGACAAAGGGGATGAGGACGCAAGAAAGAGAATTAAAAGGGTAAAAAGTGATGGGCATGAAAAAGAGTGTGGGGTGCAATTAATCGAGGTCTGTCATTAAGGGTAGTTTACCGGAGGTGCCAAAGAAAAAGCGAGACCGTATAAGTGCCAGTGGGCGCCCCGTTCATTCACCAGACATCACTCTTCGGCGAAGTTGATTACGTTGAAAACTTTCAACCCCCTTTCTGGCCAACGATTTTAGCCACAATCTCGAGCATACACGTGACAGGCTTGCATAGTTGCATCAGGGGTGCGATGGTGAAACGTCTGAGGGTGTGTTCGCATATATTGGGAAGTGGGCAAAATTGCGGAGCCTTCTTGCCATAATTTTGAGCTTTCATGAGAAAGTGAGGAACGGAGGAAGAGTAACCAAAAAGTCTGACGTCGTCTGACGCTTCGGGACATTTACATCTCTACCGTCTAACACTCCACCGTCGAATAACTTCACGATTTATGAATTAAGGAAATCCCAGCTCCAACTAATGGAAAGTTTTAAACGGTAGAGATGTAAATGGTCATTTTATTTTGAGGAAGTTTTAAAATGTTTTATAGAGATACTATTCGGCCAAGTCATGAAATGATAAAGATGAACCGGCAGGGCTTATTTGGTAGAGTTGTTTTACGGGAGAGTTTCCATCGGTAGAGTTGCAAATGCGCTATTTTCTCTAGGGGATGTTTTATAATATTCTGGGAAGATAATATTAAGTGGAGTTAGTCGGGCTGTATTCGGTAGAGTTGTCTTACGGGAGAGTTTCAATCGGTAGAGTTGTGAATGTGCAATTTTTTCTGAGGGGTGTTTTATAATATTTTGTGGAGATAATATTTGGTAAAGTCATAAAATTGTAGAGATGTAGAGGTAGAGTTGTATCTGGTAGAGTTGTTTACGGGAGAGTTTCCAACAGTAGAGTTGTAAATGTGCCATTTTCTCTGAGGAATGTTTTATAATATTTTGTGGAGATAATATTCGATAGAGTCATAAAATAGTAGAGATGTAGAGGCTGGGCTGTATTCGGTAGAGTTGTTTTACGGGAGAGTTTTAATTGGTAGAGTTGTAAATGTACCATTTTCTCTGAGGAGTGTTTTGTAATATAAAAAAATATTCGGTAGAGTCATAAAGTTGTAGACATGTAGAGACAGAGCTGTATTCGATAGAGTTGTTTTACTGGAGAGTTTGAGTCAGTAGAGTTGTAAATGTGCCTTTTTTCTGGAGGATATTTTATAATATCCAGTGGAGATAATATTCGATAAAGTCATAAAATAGTAGAGATGTAGAGGCAGAGCTGTATTCGGTAGAGTTGTTTTACTGGAGAGTTTGAGTCGGTAGAGTTGTAAATGTGCCTTTTCCTCTGGGGGATATTTTATAATATTCAGAGGAGATAATATTCGATAAAATCATAAAATAGTGGAGATGTAGAGGCAGCGCTGTATTCGGTAGAGTTGTTTTACTGGAGAGTTTGAGTCGGTAGAGTTGTAAATGTGCCTTTTCTCTGGGGGATATTTTATAATATTCGGAAGAGATAATATTCGATAAGGTCATAAAATAGTAGAGATGTAGAGGCAGAGCTGTATTCGGTAGAGTTGTTTTACTGGAGAGTTTGAGTCGGTAGAGTTGTAAATGTGCCTTTTTCCTGGGGGATATTTTATAATATTCACAGGAGATGATATTCGATAAGGTCATAAAATAGTAGAGATGTAGAGGCAGAGCTGTATTCGGTAGAGTTGTTTCACTGGAGAGTTTGAGTCGGTAGAGTTGTAAATGTGCCTTTTCCTCTGGGGGATATTTTATAATATTCGGAAGAGATAATATTCGATAAGGTAATAAAATAGTAGAGATGTAGAGGCAGAGCTGTATTCGGTAGAGTTGTTTTACTGGAGAGTTTGAGTCGGTAGAGTTGTAAATGTGCCTTTTCTCTGGGGGATATTTTATCATAGTTAGAGGAGATAATATTCAATAAAGTCATAAAATAGTAGAGATGTAGAGGCAGAGCTTTATTCGGTAGAGTTGTTTTACTGGAGAGTTTGAGTCGGTAGAGTTGTAAATGTGCCTTTTCTCTGGGGGATATTTTATAATATTCACAGGAGATGATATTCGATAAGGTCATAAAATAGTAGAGATGTAGAGGCAGAGCTGTATTCGGTAGAGTTGTTTCACTGGAGAGTTTGAGTCGGTAGAGTTGTAAATGTGCCTTTTCCTCTGGGGGATATTTTATAATATTCGGAAGAGATAATATTCGATAAGGTAATAAAATAGTAGAGATGTAGAGGCAGAGCTGTATTCGGTAGAGTTGTTTTACTGGAGAGTTTGAGTCGGTAGAGTTGTAAATGTGCCTTTTCTCTGGGGGATATTTTATCATATTTAGAGGAGATAATATTCAATAAAGTCATAAAATAGTAGAGATGTAGAGGCAGAGCTTTATTCGGTAGAGTTGTTTTACTGGAGAGTTTGAGTCGGTAGAGTTGTAAATGTGCCTTTTCTCTGGGGGATATTTTATAATATTCAGAGGAGATAATATTCGATAAAGTCATAAAATAGTGGAGATGTAGAGGCAGAGCTGTATTCGGTAGAGTTGTTTTACTGGAGAGTTTGAGTCGGTAGAGTTGTAAATGTGCCCTTTCCTTTGGGGGATATTTTATAATATTCAGAGGAGATAATATTCGATAAAGTCATAAAATAGTGGAGATGTAGAGGCAGAGCTGTATTCGGTAGAGTTGTTTTACTGGAGAGTTTGATTCGGTAGAGTTGTAAATGTGCCTTTTCTCTGGGGGATATTTTATAATATTCAGAGGAGATAATATTCGATAAAGTCATAAAATAGTAGAGATGTAGAGGCAGAGCTGTATTCGGTAGAGTTGTTTTACTGGAGAGTTTGAATCGGTACAGTTGTAAATGTGCCTTCTCTCTAAGGGATATTTTATAACATTCGGAGGAGAAGAAATTCGATAAAGTCATAAAATAGTAAAGATGTAGAGGCAGAGCTGTATTAGGTAGAGTTGTTGTACTGGAGAGTTTGAGTCGGTACAGTTGTAAATATGCCTTCTCTCTAGGGGATATTTTATAACATTCAGAGGAGAATAAATTCGATAAAGTCATAAAATAGTAAAGATGTAGAGGCAGAGCTGTATTAGGTAGAGTTGTTGTACTGGAGAGTTTGAGTCGGTACAGTTGTAAATGTGCCTTCTCTCTAAGGGATATTTTATAACATTCAGAGGAGAAGAAATTCGATAAAGTCATAAAATAGTAAAGATGTAGAGGCAGAGCTGTATTAGGTAGAGTTGTTGTACTGGGGAGTGTGAGTCGGTAGAGTTGTGAATGTGCCTTTTCTCTAAGGGATATTTTCTAATATCATGTGGAGATAATATTCGGTAGAGTTATGAAATGGTAGAAATTGTATTTTGAAAGATTATTTCGACGAAGAAGTTTTAATCGGTAGAGGTGTTCTGTCATTACGGCCAATATAATTACCAACGTCATCATCCGCCATCGTCTTTCTTGCTCATTCTGCCCCCAAAACTTCCAATTATTTTCCACGTCATGCACGGCTCCCATCTCTTCGACTCTCGTTCGCTTTCTCCTTCTCTCTGCCAACCCCTTCTACCGATCTGGTCGTTGCAGGTGAGCGAGTCTCTTCATTAGAGAGAGAATTCAGCCTGATTCTACGCTCTTCGACGCCGTGCGCCTCGGCATAATTATTCCAAGTTTTCAACGGGTTACATCGCCGCACTCTTTGATGTCTTATTTATCCAAACTATCTTTCTCCCTCTCTCTCCTTCGTAATAATCGCGAGAGGGTCTCTATTAATGCGGTAAATTGGGAAAACTTGATGGACTTTATGTTTTTTTCGGTAGAGGTGGAACAATTCAACTGAGTTTACTCAACCATCTCGCTTCTTTTTTTTCGGATATCCGCATGAATCCCTAAAACTGCATTTATTTTCGAGGTTCTCATCAGTGATCGGCAGTATCGATTTTTTCGTCAACGATATTGATTTTATTAATCATTTTTCCGAAACATTAATAACTAGTCAAAAAATATTACAAATTTTTTATAAAAATTCTCAATTAGCGGGAAAATATTGGTAATTTTTCGAAAAAATTATTAAATAGTGACAAAATATTTCTTATTTTTCCAAAAAAATTAGTAATTAGAGACGAAATATTTCTAATTTTTCAAAAAAAATTAGTAATTAGCGAAAAAATATTAGCAACTATTATTCCAAATATAACAATTCGTAAGGAAAATATCACTAATTAATTTTTTAAAAACAGTAATTTGTAGAAAAGTTGTTTTATTTTTGATAATAACTAGATCTTTCGAATATTTCACGCATTAGTATTTATTGTATCGAATGTCATACGATATCACATAAGTTATTATTAATACGAATACTTAATCAGTACCTATGCAAAAATGCATTAGTAATTTTTTTTAATTCATTATTTTTTCCAAAATTAATACAACATTTTTCCACAAATGATTGATTTTTTTGGTTATTTAGCAATAATTTTCTCGCTGATTACTAATTCTCGGAAAAAATTTGTAATATTTTATCGGTAAATACCCATTTTTTTGGACAAATTAGAAATTTTTTGTCATCAATTACTTATTTATCAGAAAAATTAGTAATATTTTGCCACTAATTACTAATTTCGAAAAAAAATAGTAATATGTTTCCGCTAATAACTACCTAATGTTAAAAAACAAAATTAGTAATATGTTTTTGCTAATTATTAAATTTTCGAAAAAATTGGATAATAAATATAGATCGATTTTTTTGCCGATCACAGGTTCTTGTACATGAAAAGGTGAATTTGAATTTTTGTGCAATTATTATTTCTGCGAACGAAATAAATAGTGATTCTATTGAGTTTTTCAAATAAGTCACCATTTAAGTATATCTGGGCTAATTATACTAATTACTAATCCTTTTTTCAATTTCAGACATGTCCTACAAGCCACGTCATCCCGTAGTCGAGGGTAAGTCCTTCCTCGTTTATCAGGCATGTCCTTGTGAAAAAAAAATTGTAAGCCATAGCAGCCGTAAAAAAGTAGAAAAAACTAGTTTATATCACTCAGTACAATAATGGACGCTTTTCCGTCCGCAAGCGGACGTGAAAACGTCCATATTACACCTCGTGATATAAAATATCGTACATCACTCGGCGTAAAAACATTTTCTGACTCGTATGATTGCAGGACTCGCCATCGGCTCGTCCTGCAAACTCATACTCCTCAGAAAATGCTTTTACGTCCTCGTGATGTAATGTACTATTACTTAATTACGTTGAAAAAAAAAATTTTTTCTAGATTTTTAAAATTATTTTTGATCTCAGGATAATTTATCCGATCGATCATGGTTATATCCGAAAGCAGGATGAATTTCATTCATACCGTGGAAACTTTATCCATAAATCAATTTTTTTCGGTACAGTTGATTATCCGGATATTTCGAAGTTGGAGATTCGATTTTAAATCCCAATGGGAACACATAACTCAATTACGTCGAACATTACGTTTGCGCATGAGTTCGAGCAAAAGTCGATTCTTGTGACGTGAACGAGTGAGATAGTTACGGGCGATTTTCAACTCTACCTGACGACGAATCGACAAAATATTATAATTCTTCTATCAGTCCAAAATGGTCGAACATTTCTACCAGAGTAACTCTTACTAAAGAATAACTAAACCAAGCTGCAAGTTTTCTAAAAAAATAATCCGATAGAGCTAAAGGAAGTGAATTCATTTCCAACTCTACCTGACAACGAATCGACAAAATATTATAATTATTTTATCATTTAATTTTTTTTTATTTAAATCAAGCTGCAAGTAAAAAAAAATTCAACAGAGATAAAGGAACTGGATTCACTTTCAACTGTACCTGGCAACAAATCGACAAAATATTATAATTATTATATCGAACGAAAATAAGTGAATAACATTTCTATCAAGGTAAATCTTCCCTAATAATAAAACCAAGCTGCAGTGTTTCTAAAAAATAATCCAACAGAGCTGAAAGAACTGAATTCATTTTCAACTTTACCTGGCAACAAATCGACAAAATATTATGATTATTATATCGGACCAAAATGACTGAATATCATTTCTATAAGGGTAAGTCTTACTAAAAATAAATGAACCAAGCTGCAAGTTTTCTAAAAAATAATCCAACAGAGCTAAAGCAACTGAATTCATTTTCAACTGTACCTGGCAACAAATCGACAAAATATTATAATTATTCTATCTGTCCAAAATGGCTGAATATCATTTCTACCAGGGTAAACCTTACTAAATAATACCTGAACTGAGCTGCAAGTTTTCTAAAAAATAATTCAACATAGCTAAAGGAACTGAATTCATTTTTAACTCTACCTGACAACGAATCGACAAAATGTTATAGCTATTTTATCGGTTTAAAATGACTGAATATCATTTCTACCAAGGTAAATCTTACTAAATAATAACTGAACCGAGCTGCAAGATTTCTAAAAAATAATTTAACAGAGCTAAAAGGACTGAATTCATTTTCAACGTATTTTTTGAAATTTCATCCCGTAGAGCTATTTTTGGAACTTTACCCCTAGTTATTTTTGATATGTCATCCTATAGAGATATTTTTGAAATTTCATCCTTGAGAGGTGTTTTTGTAATGTTATTCTTTAGTGGTATTTTCAAAATTTCATCCCTTAGAGGTATCTTTGAAACTTCATCCCCTAGAGGTATTTTTGAAATTTCATCCCCTAGACGTATTGTTGGAACTTTATACACTAGAATTATTCTTGATATGTCATTCCTTAGAGATAAATTTGAAAATTAATTCGTGAGAGGTATTTTCAAAATTTCATCCCTTAATCGTGTTATTGAGCTTTCATCCCTTGGTAATATTGTTGAAACTTCATACCCTAGAGGTATTTTTAAAATTTCATCCCCTAGAGATATTTTTGAAATTTTATCCCCTGGAGTTATTTTATAAATTTCATCCCCTAGAGATATTTTTGAAATTCCATCCCTTTATAGGTATTGTTGGAACTTAGTCTCCTAGAGTTATTCTTGATATGTCATTCCTTGGAGATATTTTTGAAATTTCATTCTTGAGAGGTATTTTTGTAATTTCATCCCTTAGTAGTATTTTCAAAATTTCATCCCTTAAAGGTGTTATTTAACTTTCATCCCTTAGAGATATTTTTAAAACTTCATCCCCCAGAGGTATTTTTGAAATTTCATCCCCTAGAGATATTTTTGAAATTTCATCCCCTACAGATATTTTCAAAATTTTATCCCAAGTACAATTGTAAATTACATTACGTTTTACGTATGCAGATAGCTCTCGAGAAACGAGGCGAGGATGAATTCCTTTTCGCGCGTTTGCGAAAAAGTTTCCGAGCGAGCGTTTCCTGATCTCGCTCGCGTGATAACCAAGTGGAGATGGATCGGATATTAAGGGGTGAGAGGACGGGCACGAAAAAACTTGCTGGAATGCTGAGAATATGAGATTCACAATCTCGACTTTAAAAGTTGCATCTATATTTACCGAGTCACGAACAATTTTAAGGACGTGAAGGGGTGAAAAAAAATCCACCCTTAAGAAATTTTTTTCGAAAATTCCCAAATTTCTGGTCATCGAAATTCATTATTTTCAACCTTTTGTAAATAAAAAATCCCCGTGGGTTTTTCAAAATCATGGTAAAAAAATACCTAAAGCCATCGATGTATCGTGGATAGTTTTTTTTTTGTAATTTATCGTCCAAGACGGGAAAAAAAAATTGATCATCAATTCTAAGGGTAGTTTTTTCCCTTAACCAGCTGGACTATAAAATTCGATACGTACAAAGTGGTATTTTGCCTCGTGGTGGAAAAAAAAAGAAAATTTATAAAAAAAGGAAAACTTTGAATGGTCCAGAATTGTGAATTTTTTTTTTGCGTGATCTAAAAATGTAGACCTTCAAGAATACATCCCCAAAATTTTTCACCAATCTTCAATGTATACTCTCTATCGCCCCTCCCACTTTTGTAGAAAAATTTTTGTTTTTACTGTCGTAAGAAAATTAAAAACTAAAAAAAAAGTCGAAAAATGCTTTTTTTTGTTCAGACAGCCGCCATTTTGAGAATTTTTTTTTTCATTTTCTCTGAGATAAGGGCAAAAACGAAATTTTTATTAATTGAGAATCTTCTTTAAAATTTTGTATCGAATGATGAGAGGGAAGTGCGTCAGTCAGCTCTTTTTTTACCCCTAACTTTAACAGCTTTTAACGAATTTAATTTCCATTTTTTTTTCTCGAAATTTTTTTTGTATATTGTCATAATATTAATAAATATGTAGTATAAAAAAGAATGGAATAAATATATATTTTTTTTATCGACCTCGATACCCACATGGAAATAAAATATATCGGCAAATATTACGGAAAATATATTTTTGGATATATTAGGTATATTTTGTCCGAAAATGTGTGTATTACAAATATGATTTTAGGTATATTTTTAATGTATTTAAAAATATTACAATATAAATATAAAAAATGTATTGAAGATATATACTAAATATATCAAACATATATATTGAGTGCATGTTCTATATATTTTAGATACATTTTTAATTGGTGTTTAAATATACACAATATATATGTAAAAAATATATTTAATGTATATTTCAAAGAAATATTTTCTGCCGAAAATGTACTTATCACGAATATATTTTTGAGTATACTTCTTATATGGAATATACATATTATGGGTGGGGGTCGAAGAGTCGACTAACCAATAATTCGAACGGCCGAAATCCCAAATTTCACGATTACCAGCGTTCGAATAACGAAGCGCCGAAATCCCGAACGCCAGAAAAGCGAAAGCGGAGAGGGCCGCCCCATGCGTAAGAGAGAGAGAGACGCGCCTCCTCTCTCTCTTACGCATGAGGCGGCTCTCTCGACTTTCTCTTTTCTGGCGATCGGGATTCCAGCGCTTCGTTATTCTAACGCTCGTAATCGTAAAATTCGGGATTTCGGCCGTTTGAAATATTGGTTAGTCGACTCTTCGACCCCTACCCCATATTATATATTTAATATATATCTGATATATATTTTAGATACATCTGAAATGTATTTAGAATATATAATGTGCACTTTAAATATATTTTAAATATATTTTTACGTATATCGAAAAATATATTTTCCGGTATATTATATTTCCGTGTGGGTAAACTGAATACGTAGCACAGAGTTCACCCCCTCCCTCAACGAGGGTTTATTTCAAGCAATTTTTTTTTTTTTACACGAGCTTCAGGTATACCCGGTTTTCCTTCGTCTCGTTTCACACACCGACGAGATTTTCAAGTTTCCGATAGTGAATTTATTTCCCCGGTCATAAATTTTACATCGAGAGCGATAGCAGGACCACCCCCAACCCCTCCCTTCGCACCTTGGACGTAGGTAGCAGCTGAGGGTTGAAAAAAAAAGTACATAGATGGTTGACGAAGAGGGAGAGAGAGAGAGAGAGAGAGAGAGAGGAATGTCCGGCGAATAAAACCTTCGATTCTCTTTTCGTTTCCGTAAATCCGATAAATTCACGATTTCAATCATATGGGGCGTTCCATCCCAAATCGTACGGTTTGAAAAACTTTTTTTTTTCCCTCAATTTTTAAATATTTTTTAGTACCCATCAAAAGACCCTTCGTGTTAAATTTTGAAATTTTTTTGATAACCTGTTCAAAAGATATTAAATTAACAAAAAAACCGCTCTTTTTTTGGTATTTTCGGTCATAACTTCTTTAATAATGGTCCAAATTAAAAGTTTTTTTTTTCAAAATTTTTGTTTCTTCATGGCCTTTTCATAAAAAAATAAAACAAAAATATTCGACGAGTTTTTGGATGAGTTTTTTGAGTTTTAAACTTTAAATCGCGTTTTTCAAAGTGAGTGTCATTTTTGATTTTTTTTTTAATTTTTTGTTTCAATGATCTATCTATCAACAATTTTTAAGACTGGTCCGATCGTGAGATCTCAATATCTACTATTTTTTTCGATTTTTGTAAATTAAATTTTTTTTTTTTAATTATTATTAATACCAATTTTTGTTACTGTATAGTATTTTTTTCAATATTTAGAAATTTATTTTGGGACTCATACAATTCTTGAACTGTTGTTATTTGCTCATCGATTAATTAATAATTTTAAAAATATGTTAACAATAAAAAAGTGTCCAAATTAATTCGAAATGATTTAAAAAATACTATACAGTAACAGAAATTGGTATTCACAATAATTTATTAGAAAAAAAAAAAATTTATTTTCAAAAATAGAAAAAAATAGTACTCATTGAGATCCCACAATCGGACTAATCTTGAAAATTGTTGAATAGATAGATGTTTGAACAAAAACTTTTTTTTTTAAATCAAAAATGACATTTACTTTTAAAAACGCTATTTATTGTTTAAAACTCAAAAGACTCATTCAAAAACATGTCGAATATTTTTGTTGTATTTTTTTCTGGAAAGGCCATAAAAAAACAAAAATTTTGAAAAAAAAAACTTTTAATTTGGGCCATTATTTAAGAAGTTATGACCAAAGTACCAAAAAAAGAGCGGTTTTTTTTTGTTAATTATCTGTTATCTGCTATTTTGTTAATATCTTTTGAACGGGTAATCAAAAAAATCTCAAAATTTAACTGGAAGGGTTTTTTGATGGGTACTCAAAAATATAAAAAAATTGAGGAAATAAAAAAAAAGTTTTTCAAACTGTCCAATTTGGGATGGAATGCCCCATATAATATATTTTATAATAGGTTAAATTTTGAATATATGACTTCCTAATGTTTCGGAAACCTTTTTTATGCACTCACGTGAAAATCTGGATTTTTTTTTTTCACTTTCTCTGTCTCGGAAAAATGTCAAGGGTCGATTCGCACTCGAAGGGAAAATTGTCGAGCTCCATTTACACAAGAAATAGTGAAAAATCCAATAATAATAATAATAATAATAATAATAATAATAATAATAATAATAATAATAATAATAATAATAATAATAATAATAATAATAATAATAATAATAATAATAATAATAATAATAATAATAATAATAATAATAATAATAATAATAATAATAATAATAATAATAATAATAATAATAATAATAATTGAAACAAAATTAATGACAATTAATTGAAAAAAACGAATTAAAATCCTTAGGGAATATACAGGGTGTTCCATTTTACTGTTACAGCTAATTTATCTCGAAAAATAGTGCTCCGTTAAAAAATTAAGTGAAATGAAACTTTTAAGGTTCAAAGAGGGACGTTAAGAAAAAATGGCTGACATCTTTTCTAAAATGGAAACATGATTTTGTTTAACTGAGAAATTTGTCAGGTAAAACGTCGTTAGTTTTTACCTGACAAAAATTTTTTGGCGAAAAAAATCATGTTTCCATTTTTCAAAAAACCATTTTGGACCAAAAAACATTTTTTTTTTTTGAAAAATGTCTCACTTTGAATCCTAAAAGTTTCATTGGACACAATTTTTTATCAGAGCAATATTTTTCGAGATAAATCAGCTGTAAGATTAAAATGGGACACCCTGTATATTTTGTGTATAATATAAAATAATTTTTTTTTCGCAGTTTGTTCTGCGAATGAACATCAAACTTCCATTATTTTGGTATTTTTTTAAATTGAAAATAAAATTAATTCTAACAATTAAATAGTACAATAAACACGGCCTTTGAAAGTTAGACTAACATCGATAAATTATCGATTAACTATCAAAAAAATTGATTATAGTATTTTGCATTTTAAAGTCGTTAGCAAAAGTACGAAATTTTATTATAAATTCCTATTTTTTGAATTTTTCGAACATTTCAAGGGTAAATAAAAATTTTGAAGAAAATTTTTATTTACCTTCATTTAAAGTTATTTTATTTAAAGTTATCTTCATGAGCTAGTAATGCTAATTATGGAATTTTTTTTCAAGAGATTCCATGATTCCGGAACAATAGGTTAGAAGTCTCTTAACTTTTTTTGTTTACCAAAAAAGTCCTCTTTTTTACATCCCCTATTTTTCCACCCCCAGCAACTTGCCGTCCACGGTCATTCGAGTTTAAAACACACGCTGGTGCTTAAATTAGTGGATCAGAGGAGGATTAACTTTTGCTCAAAGCTGCGAGAAAAAAAAGAGTGATGCAAGGGTAGTTTTGGGGAGGTTTGGGGTGGGGTTGTGAGAGGGGATGTCATCCAGGACGCTTTAACTCTTGCCAGTCGGGGTCAGTGTGTGACTGAGACATGGTTCCCTCAGGACCACAACGACCGAGATTTACGAACTTTGCCCTCCTGTACGGGTCACTCCATGTCAAATCGACCAAGCGTTGGAGTCGACCCTTCTCAATTTCGATGAAATTTGGTCACAAGTTTTCGTTTTCAATAAAACGGAGTTCTACAAAAGGAAAAAAATTAAAATAAATTTTTTCACAAGTTATTCAAAATTTACAATTTCACAATTTTTCAAATCTCTCAAGTTTATTTTTCAAATATCTCGAAAACTATTATAGTTGCGAAAAATCGTTTTGAATTTGTTTCGAAGAGAAGGCTAGGAAAAAAAAAATCCCAAAAAAAATTTTGAATAATGATGAATTTGGAGAATTTTGAATTTTCAAAAATCGCGAAAATCCAAGTTCCATATTTTATTTTTGGTTCAATATTTTGTATATAATATCTTGTACTGACCTTAAAAGATCCTGAAATTTTCAGAGAGGTGTTTTTCTTTGTTTCAAAAATATAAATTTTTTTAATTTTGATTTTAGAGTTTTTTTGTAAATTATTGAAATTTTTTCACGGAAACTAGGGCCCAAAACTGATATTTTCATCATAGTTCGATAATGGACCAAAAATAATTCTCTCTTAATAACACTCTTAATCTAATAACAATAATAACTCTTCATCGTCAAAGATGAGAAGGACCGTTCAACGTCGTCCACTGAATTTGCGTTCAATTTTTTAGACTTTGGAAAAGATTTCTAAATTTGGGAAGAAATTGAGCGAAAAAAAAATTGTAACTCAAAAATGATCCGTTTGAAAAATTCAAAAAAATTTTGAGCAACATTTGGGAGTTTGGACAGTGTGAAAAAAAATCAAGATTCGAATTTGAGATGATGAACCTAGTGGGCCGACGAGTTGACGTGGAAAGCCCCATATAATACGTCTGTGTAGATTCCCCGAGGAACGGGGGAGACGCCTGGAGGCCATTTCCGGTGTGTAGAAACGACCGACTTCACACACGTTTCCGTTTATACCTCGAGACTCACTACTTCTCTCTGATCCAGCGAAAAATAACCCCATTTTCAAGCTTTTTTTCGGACGTGCAAAATCTTGAAATGGCCGTAAAAGTGGCGAAAAATCGCTGCAAACACTTAACCCCCATCGGATAATACGCCGTGACATTCGATAAATGTCTGGAAGACAAAATATCGCAATAAACGATTGAGATTTTTTTATTTCAAACTCAGGGGGCCAATAAAGTGCTTCACGATAACTCAAATTCCTTTATATGTCCCAAAAACCGTTAAAAGTGAGTCGAGAAATCTGTTAGAGTAGATGTGACAGTGAATTACCGCGGGACCGACCGCAGCACCAATCACGGACGCCGAAAGGTAACGGGGACTCCTCCCCCTGTGATTCGCCCACCGCCGCGGCCAATAGGTGACGCTTGTAGCTCCCCACTCTTTCCACGTGTCCAATCAGCGTTCAGGATTTCTCCAAGTCTTCCCCAGCGTCCAATGAAGTAGCAATAAAGTTTTTTTTACTCCTCGCTATTTTCTAATGGTACTTACTAAGTTTTCCTACTCATCTTTACGTTTTTTTTTGTAATTATTTAGTTTAGTGACTTTTCCGAAAAATCTGATATTTCTTTTTACGGTCTTTTGCTTTCAAAAAATTTGTTAATAGAAAATTTCCCCACCTGAATATCATTATTTATAATTAAATAAACTAGAATATAGGGAAAAAAAATGTTCTCATCGGTTTTCGGAAAAGTCACTAAACTGAATAATTACCCCCGTTTTTCTGTATCTTCCGATAAATGCATGATTTTTTTCAACTTTCAAACTCAAAATAACGGCGTAAAAACTTGAAGGGGCCTTTAATCATATTGCTCAGGATGGTTTAAGAGGTTCTAAAAATAATTTCTGAGCGTTTTAGTGGAGAATCAGTGCGAATCAAGGTGGATCTGAATCAAAGAGCTTCTAGTTGCTATAAAAAAATATTCAACAGTGACTTTAGAGAAAAATACTGCAGTTTGAACCAATAAAATCCAAGAAAATATTTTTGGACAGTTACTTGAAATTCGTTTTCTCTCTAGACAGATACTCTGAGAATTCGCATAAAAATATTAATGATTATATTGATTTTTTACAAATGATAACCTTTTGTACGATTTTCGCACATTTAGTATGATCCTGAAATAATTTATTTCAAATTTTAAAGAAAATTGCAGGTTACGTAACTTTATGAACCAGTTTGGCATTTGTCAAAAAAAAAATTATGAAATGATAAAAGAAGAAAATATTTGAATTTTGAGAAACATTAAACTATGAAAAATTTTCAATAACTTCGGTCTTGTTTTTTTCATCCCTTAGTGGTATTTTCTAAATGTTATCCCGAGAGGTATTTAAAAACTTTCATAAATAAAGGAATTTTTTGAACTTTCATCCCTTGGAGGTATTTTTGAAATTTCATTCTTTGAAAGTATTTTTGGAACTTCATACCCTAAGGGTATTCTTGATATTTCATCCCTTTAAAATATTCTCTATATTTTATTCCTTAGAAGTATTGCTGAAATTTCATCCCTTAGAGGTATTTTCGCCATTTTATCCCTTAAAGGTAGTTTTGAACTTTCAACCCTTATAAGCATTTATGAAACTTCATCCTCTTATCCTCTCGTCTGCAGAGGTATTTTTAAGATTTCATATTTTATAGGTATTTTTGAAATTTCATTTTCCAGAGGTATTTTTAAAATTTCATCCTTGAGGTATTTTGGATTCTTGAAATTTCGTCCCTGAGAGGTAATTTTTTCAATTGTATTTCGTAAAAGTATTTTCAACATTTCATCCCGTTAAGGTCTTTTTAAAAAATATCATCCCCTATAGTCATTTTTAAAGTTTCATTTCCTAAGATATTTTTGAAATTTTATCCTCGAAAAGTATTTTTGGAACTTCGTCCGCTACAGGTATTCTTAATATTTTATCCCTTAGACGTATTTCCGAAATTTCTTCCCTTGAAATTATTTTTCAGCTTTCATCCCTTTACAGATATGTTTAAAGTGTCATCCCTAAGAAAGTATTTTTGTCATTTCTTCTCTCAACGGTGTTTTCGAACCGTCGTTTCTTGGGGACATTTTTAAAATTTCATCCCCTAAAGATATTTTTTAAATTTCATCCCCTAAAAATATTTTTGAAACTTCATCCCCTAGAGGAATTTTTTAAATTGCCTCTCACAGAGGTATTTTTGAAATTCTATTCCAGAAAGGTATTTTTGGAACTTCGTCCACTACAGGTATTCTCGATATTTTATCCCGTGGAGGTATTTCCGAAATTTCTTCCCTTGTAGATATTTTTCAGCTTTCACCTCTTTACAGATATTCTCGAAGTTTCATCCCTTAGAGGTATTTTTATGATTTCTTCTCTTAAGGTATTTTCGAACCATCGTTTCTTGGGGGCATTTTTTAAATTTCATCCCTTCAAGGTATTTTTGAAATTTCATCCCCTGAAGACATTTCTGAAATTTGGTTCTTCAGAAGAACTTTTGAAATTTCATGTCCTAGATGTATTTTTGAAATTTCATCCCTTAGAGATATTTTCGAAATTTCATCCCCTAGAGAAATGTTATAAATTACCCCTACAGAGGTATTTTTGAAATTTTATCCCTGAAAGGTATTTTTGGAACTTCGTTCACTACAGGTATTCTCGATATTTTATCCCTTCGAGGTATTTCCGAAATTTTTCCCTTTGTAGGTATTTTTCAGCTTTCATCTCTTTACAGATATTTTTGAAGTTTCATCCCTTGGAGGTATTCTTATCATTTCTTCTTTTAAAGGTGTTTTCGAACCGTCGTTTACTGGGGGGATTTTCGACATTTCATCCCTTAAAGGTATTTTTGAAATTTCATCCCCTAAAGATATTTTTAAAAATTGATTCCTCAGAGGAACTTTTGAAATTACATGCCCTAGAGATATTCTTGAAATTTCATCCCCTGGAAGAATTTTTTAAATTACTCCCCACAAAAGTATTTTTAACATTTTATCCTCCAAAGGTATTTTTGGAACTTCGTCCACTACAGGCATTCTAGATATTTTATCCCTTTCAGATATTTCCGAAATTTCATCCCTTAAAGGTATTTTTGAAATTTCATCCCCTAAAGATATTTTTGAAAATTGATTTCTCAGAGGAACTTTTGAAATTACATGCCCTAGAGATATTCTTGAAATTTCATCCCCTAGAGATATTTTTGAAATTTCATCCCCTAGAAGAATTTTTTAAATTACTCCCCACAAAAGTATTTTCGAAATTTTATCCCCAAAAGGTATTTTTGGAACTTTGTCCACTACAGGTATTCTTGATATTTTATCCCTTTCAGGTATTTCCGAAATTTCATCCCTTGAAGGTTTTTTTCAGCTTTCATCCCTTTACAGATATTTTTGAAGTTTCATCCCTTAGAGGTATTTTTATGATTTCTTCTCTTAAACACGGAAAGAATTTTATACGAAAAATTGCTATGTATGCTTGGTAGTCAGGTACCATATTGTCATTAGTAGAAAAATTACTATGTACATACCATGTACATACCATAGTAATTTTCCTACTAATGACAATATGGTACTCGACTACTAAGCATACATAGCAATTTTTCGTATAAAATTCTCTCCGTGAAGGTATTTTCGAAACGTCGTTTCTCGAGGGCATTTTTAAAATTTCATCCCTTAGAGGTATTTTTGAAATTTCATCCCCTAACGACATTTTTGAAATTTGACTCATCAGAGGAACTTTTGAAATTGCAGGCCTTGGAAGTATTTTTGAAATTTCATCCCCTAGAGATATTCTTGAAATTTCATCCCCTAGAGGAATTTCTTGATTACTCCCCATGGAGGTACTTTAAAATTTTTTTTATTTTATTGGAATATAATCGAATCCATAATAGTCACACGCGATCGTAACGATATTTCGTCATTTCGCTGTCTCGCTAAATCACCGCTTTATGCGTCGTGCGCGGTTCATGTACATTCACGCGGGTTTCCGGACATTCGATGCCCCGTTTCCAACAGAAACGACTCCACCGAGAGGGTGGAAGCGCATCCTTCGGAAACGAGGGAAACACAGTCTATACATCCTCTTCGTCCCAAGCAAGAGAGAGGGTGACTCGATATCGCTTCCCGTTATACACGCACATGTACACATCCCCACATATATTAGGGTAGTTTTTAATGTTCACAGAATTTTTCAACATTAATTTTGTGAGATACAGAAAAAATGTGATTCAGTGATTTTTCTTTGGGTTCATCTTGTTTCACGAAAAACAACGTTTATTTTTTTTTCACAAAAATATTGTGGTGACGAGATCGGGAATTTACACTCAATTCACACACAGTCTTGTCATGCTAAAAATATTTTTGAAACTTCATCCCCTAGAGGAATTTTTTAAATTGCCTCTCACGGAGGTATTTTTGAAATTTTATTCCAGAAAGGTATTTTTGGAACTTCGTCCACTACAGGTATTCTCGATATTCTATCCCGTGGAGGTATTTCCGAAATTTCTTCCCTTGTAGATATTTTTCGGCTTTCATCTCTTTACAGATATTCTCGAAGTTTCATCCCTTAGAGGTATTTTTATCATTTCTTCTCTTAAAGGTGTTTTCGAACCGTCGTTTATTGGAGGGATTTTCGACATTTCATCCCTTAAAAGGATTTTTGAAATTTCATCCCCAAAAGATATTTTTGAAAATTGATTTCTCAGAGGAACTTTTGAAATTTCATGCCTTAGAGATATTCTTGAAATTTCATCCCCTAGAAATATTTTTGAAATTTCATCCCCTAGACGAATTTTTTTAATTACTCCCCACAAAAGTAATTTTGAAATTTTATCCCCGAAAGGAATTTTTGGAACTTCGTCCACTACAGGAATTCTAGATATTTTATCGCCTAGAAGTATTTCCGAAATTTCTTCCCTTGCAGGTATTTTTCAGCTTTCATCCCTTTACAGATATTCTTGAAGTTTCATCCCTTAGAGGTATTTTTATGATTTCTTCTCTTGAGGTATTTTCGAACCATCGTTTCTTTGGGGCATTTTTTGAATTTCATCCCTTAAAGGTATTTTTGAAATTTCATTCCCTGAAGACATTTCTGAAATTTGGTTCTTCAGAGGAACTTTTGAAATTTCATGCCCTAGATGTATTTTTGAAATTTCATCCCTTAGAGATATTTTCGAAATTTCATCCCCTAGAGAAATGTTATAAATTACCCCTACAGAGGTATTTTTGAAATTTTATCCACATCCCCACATATATTAGGGTAGTTTTTAATGTTCACAGAATTTTTCAACATTAATTTTGTGAGATACACAAAAAATGTGATTCAGTGATTTTTCTTTGGGTTCACCGTGTTTCACGAAAAACAACGTTTATTTTTTTTTCACAAAAATATTGTGGTGACAAGATCGGGAACTTACACTCAATTCACACACAGTCTTGTCATGCTCGACTAATTTTCCCATTGTCAAATATTGATAAACAATCAAGTTATTATTATTTTAACAAAGTATCAAAGCCGACAAGACTTGGTCTTGTTTTAGAATTTTTCAAAACTTTTTGTCCAAAGTTAAAGCTCACGTCCCAAATTATAAAAAAGGGTAATCGAAATATCTAACTTTACGTCATAATTTTTTTACACCCCCTAACAAAAATTCACTTAAATTTTCCGAACGCTTAAGTTTCTTATTTTAAAAAAACTCAATCAGAAATGTGCAAAGACTTAAATCTGAAAAGTTTATTAATCGTTAATATTTCAAACCCCCTAATAAAAACTTTAATTTTTTTTTCAAATGCTCAAGTTTTTTATTTAAAAAAAAACTTAACCAGAAGTGTGCGAAGATTTACGGATCTATTGCCTATACAGTCTTAGCCAAAAATTGTATTTGATTGAAATTTTCGTACTTCGTGGTACAATAAAAATCTGAAAAATTTCAGCAACATTTGGCTTAATATAAATAACAATTGTTAATAATAATATTGCGCAAAAATTATTAATAAGTTTTTTAAACAAACAATTAGTCAACAATTGTTCGGTAAGTTGTTTTTTTTTCTCAAACAAATCGAATGCGTTAATTTTTTTAACCTATATGCATTTTTTCAAAATCTTCTCATTATTTTGACATTCCCGTTTTGAAATTTTTAGAATGTCTTGATTTATGTATTTTTTGGCCAAGCGTCTTTGAAACTTTTCAAAGCTGACGATAAACGTGTATGCAAAAAAATATACGGCAACTTTTTGTTTGTATTTCAGAATGTTTTTTATAATATTTTAAAATGGAGAGAAAATTCTGAAAAATTGCATTTGTATTCGGAAAAATCAACGCGTTCGTTATGTTTAAGAAAAAAACAACTTACCAGTAAATTTGTTGAATAATTATTTTTTAAACAATTTATGAATAACTCTTGGGCAATAATATTATTGATAATTGTTGCTTATAGCATGCGGAATATTGTTGAATTTCCATACAATAAAGTATGGAAATTTCAATCCGATACAATTTTTGGCTGGGACTGTACAGGCAATGCATCCTTAAGTTTATAAATTGTTAATATTTCAAACTTCCTAACAAAAACTTAACAAAAATTTCCAAATGCTTAAGATTCTTATTTAAAAAAAAAACCCCATTTGAAAGTGTGCAAAGACTTAAGGATGTTTTGCTTATACAGTCCCAGCCAAAAATTGTATTTGATTATAATTTTCGTACTTCGTGAGACAATAAAAACCTGAAAAAATTCAGCAGCATTTGACTTGCCATTAACAACAATGAGCAATAACAATATTGCCCAAAGGTTATAAATAATTTGTTTGAACAAATAATTATTCAACCATTTTTCAGTAAGTTGTTATTTTTCTTAAATAAATCGAATACATTAGTTTTTTTGGACGCACATGAATCTTTTCAAAATTTTCCCTCTATTGTAAAATTCCCGTTTCAAAATTTTTCGAATAGCTGTATTTATGTATTTTTTGTCCCAGTATCTTTGAAACTTTCAAAAGCTGACGATAAACCTGTGTGCAAAAACATATACAAAATTGGCCATTTTTTGTTTATATTTCGGAATGTTTTTTATAATATTCCAAAATAGAGAGAAAATTTTGAAAAAAGTCATATGGATTCAGAAAATTTAACGCATTTGATTTGTTTAAAGAAAAATACAAAATACTGAAAAATTGTTGAATAATTATTTGTTTTAACAATTTATTAATAACTTTTGGGTGATATCATTATTGATTATTGTTGTTCATGGCATACCAAATGTTGCTGAATTTTTTCAGATTTTTATTGCATCACAAAGTACGGAAATTTCAATCGAATACAACTTATGTCTGGGACTGTACATCCCCACACGGAAATTTATATATTTAAAATATTTGCAAAATTGTGTACGAAATATATTCAAAATATAATTACCGTATATAAATGAAGGTATTTAAAATATATTTTAGATATATGTAAAATGTACGACTTATACATACAATATATATATTTTACATATATGGTGCATACATCTGAAATATAGATTAAATATATGTTGCATGTATTCCAAATATAGTTGAAAAGTGGGCTGCATACATCCCGAATATGGGTTGAATATGCGATACCCGTGTTAGAAATTTCCGAAAAATCGGAAATTCTCTAAGAGAACCCCCACGGAAATTTATATATTTTTAATATGCGCAAAATATATGTGGATATATTTCGAATATATGTACATATATTTTTAATCCACACATATATGTTGCATATGTATTAGCATATATTCTTAATATATGCTGATATATATGCAACATATATTCTTAATATGTGCTAACATATATGCAACACATATGGTAGCATAACTAACTAACTAACATAATATTTATTTAATTATTTAAGTTTATTGTATTCACACTTTTCATCATTATTTCCATTATAATGTTTATCCCGCGAGAACAAGCGATCGGGCCCATGCCACATGTTCGTAACGTATTGGCAGCGTCACGATAGTTTCCGGACTCGCCGCGAGATGTCGCAGAGCGGCAACCACTGAACCCCCATACGGAGGAAGCGACGAGTATGCTTATAAAGGCGGGCGCGAGAACGGAATATTAACAGAAGTCCGGCGCAAATGAAGCCATATAAAGAGTTCTTGCCGGCTTCTCATGAATTCGTACTTTTGTATTTGATTTTCCTAGAGAATTTTCGATTTTTCGGAAATTTCTACACGGGTATCGCATATTCAACCCATATTCGGGATGTATGCAGCCCATTTTTCAACTATATTTGGAATACATGAAACATATATTTAATCCATATTTCAGATGTATGCATCATATATATAAAATATATATTGTATGAATGTGTCGTACATTATACATGTATTTAAAATATATTTATATATATCTAAAATATATTTTAAATACATTCATATATATACGGTTATTATATTTTGAATATATTTCGTACGCAATTTTGCATATATTTTTAATATATAAATTTCCGTGTGGGAATCAAATACAAAAGTACGAGTTAATGAGAAGACGGCAAGAACTCCTTATATGGCTTCATTTACGCCGGACTATTGTTAATATTCCGTTCTCACGCCCGCCTTTATAAGCATACTCGTCGCATCCTCCGTATGGGGGTTCGGTGGTTGCCGCTTGGCGACATCTCGCGGCGAGTCTGGAAACTATCGCGATGCTGTCTATACGTTACGAACATGTGGCAGGTGCCCGATCGCTTGTTCTCGCGGGATAAACATTGTAATGTAAATAATAATGAAAAGTGTGAATACAATAAACTTAGATAATTAAATAAATATTATGTTAGTTAGTTAGTTATGCTATCATATATGTTGCATATATGGTAGCATATATTAAGAATATATGTAGGATACATGGGAGATACATGTGAGTCACACCTATCTCTCATATATGTTGCAAATATATCAGCATATATTAAGAATATATGTAGAATATATGAGAGATATATGTGAATCACACCTATCTCTCATATATGCTGCATACATATCAGCATATATTAAGAACATATGCTAATATATATGCAACATATATGTGTGGATTAAAAATATATGTACATATATTCGAAATATATCCACATATATTTTGCGTATATTAAAAATATATAAATTTCCGTGAGGGTCCTTAAGTTTCTAAATCATTAATATTATTGATAACTCTCTCAGAGGACCACCCTCATATATTCGGGAATGTGTACAAGTGGAACAGCGGCATTGCTGCACTTGGAGTCTACATGCACGCTTGATTGCGACTCAATACCCGGATTTCACTCGCATCCTCGATATGACCTCATCGGTCGCGTCTATGTAAGCCCGCCTCAACCTATCTCCCGGTTCGCGCGCCTGTCCTATATCCATCGTTCCGCTTCCCGCCAACAATGCGGCATTACGTCCGTTTAATCGATGATAAATCGTCCCCGCGATATCCTCGTTCCATCGTCACATACGCCTTTTCGCGACTCCACCGTTGGATTCATCCCCCTTATCCATCATCCCTCATCCCTTATTTCGCGAATGTCCGCGTCGAGTCGATTCGATCGTCACAACCGAATCGCGACACCATTCACAATATCATCATTTTCCTCTCCAATAATGTTCCAGCCCTTCGATTTAATTTTTCCGTTTTACCCTCTTTTCACCCCATTGGGAGTGGTTTTGTTAACGAGTGACGCCCAGGAATTTCCGCCGTGGACAGTTGAAACGTCAGCGTCAAAGATTCATGATGACGGAGTGACTTCCGCGGTAGAGACGAAACGACATTGACGCGTTTTACTGCCCTCACTTTTTTTTCACGAGGCAATATCCACGCTGAATATAT
Organism: Alloplasta piceator; assembly: GCA_946863875.1. Taxonomy (NCBI): domain Eukaryota; kingdom Metazoa; phylum Arthropoda; class Insecta; order Hymenoptera; family Ichneumonidae; genus Alloplasta; species Alloplasta piceator. The sequence continues at coordinate 34,047,810 of OX333079.1, read as the reverse complement.
TCTCGTGTATCCCGGACTTTCGGAGGTTCTGGTGGATTCAGGAAAAAAATCCACGAGCCTTTCGTGCAGGTAAATGAAAGAAAAAAAAATAAAACAACAAGCAGTTCGAGTGAAATACGGCCCAGAAAACCGAACGGTCTTCATAAATCCAGCACGTAAATCAGTCTTTATGGAGTTCTCCCTACTAGCCCTGCTGCCACGAGGGGTGAGACGGTGTTGGGGGTGGTTTGGACGCTGGAAGCTATTTGGAACGTAGCACGGACAACCGGAAGTGCACCCGCTTCCTCTTTCACCTCCACCCGTCCACTGATACTGTTTGTTCATCGTCCAATCTCCCCCACTTGTGTTATATTTGAAATTCCCCGTCCCTAACCCTGCCATTCACTTTGCGAAACGTCGATTGTTTTTTCAGCGTTCACCAACGATTTGCTTCCAACCTCGAAGGAACGTGGCCCAAAATAATATCATGCATGCTTCTGGTGAATTCAGGAGACCAAAAAAATGTCTCGTGATATCTCAAGGTCATTTAGATATGCCAAAAACCGTTAAAAGTAAGCCGAGAAGTCGCTTGGTGCGAGTTTAGGAGTTAAATAATGCGTGACCGACCGCCGCACCAATCACAAGCGGCGTGAGATTGGGGGGCGTCGCCTTCCCGTGGCCCGCCCACCGCCGCGGCCAATAGTCGACTTTGGTGGCTCCCCACTCCTTCACAGTGACCAATGAACGTCGAGAGATCCTCAAACCTTTCTTCAGCGTCTAATAAAGTAGCGCAGAAGTCTTCTTCCTTCTCACTACTTCCTAATGATATTTTCTAAGCTCCTCGGGTCGTCTCTACGTTTTTATAATCACAAAATAAAATTATTCCATCAACGCGCATTTCAATTACTATCATGGTGACTTCCCGATCGAAGACCACATTGTTTCCTTTCGTTCGAAAGTGTAGACTTGTTATTCGGTCGATTCGTTTCTGGTAGAGATTCTTCATCATTTTCTATAGTTCTCATTTCGTAGAGTTGCAAATGGTAGAGAGTTTGTGAATAGAGTTAATATCAGTAGCGATATGGATGTGCCGAAAGAGCTAGGGGTTCACATAAACATTTTTTCCAGAAAACAGGTCTGCAAAAACGACCCTACCGAATCACAACTCTACAACGACATAACTCTACTGGACAAAAAAACACAAAAATATCTTCATCGAATGAAATTGTACCAGAAACGTGTGTATCGTTTTGCCTCAGGGAAAATCTTCCATTACATATCATATTTCGAGAGTTCATGCAGGAGAGGGTTATTATTTGTTATAGTTATTTCCGGTAGAGGTTATTTATCATTGCTATCACTTTGGTAGAGTTGCAAATGACAGTTCGTCGGTGGTGTTAAGATCGATAGAGATATATATGAGTCATTCCATGTCAAATCGACCACTTTTGAACCCGACCCCTTTCGATTAGGCTGGAAATTTTTGTCTTTTTTCTACCCGATTGAAAACATTTTTCAGGAAATTTTCAAATTTTTTTACCCCACCCAAAAAAAGTTATGAATTATTCGATAAAAAGGCTTTTGTTTTTTGGAATAGCTATATCTTCTTCAAAAATGGACTAGTCGGGACGTTTTTTTTCGAAAATTTTCGTCTTTAAATGTACTTTTTGAAAAAAAAAATACAAAAAAATTGAAGATATTGAAGTCCATGAAATTTTCCACTTTTTCGAGAAAAATCATCGTTTTCTCGGAAGCGCATTTTTCATTATTTTTTTTTTTTTACTAGAAAAAAACTTCGTTCAATTCCGGAAGGAATGCCACCCAAACTGGAGTGGGTGGAATTTTCCTTTCAATTTTTTTTTTTTATCGATTGGAAATTTTTTTTTTGCAACTGGGCTTATTTCACAAAACACACCACTTTGTAAATTTGTGAGGATTTATAAAGGACCTCAGAGTTTGGAAAATTGAGAAGAAAAAAAAATCGAAAGTGGTAATCCGCGAATAAAATTTTGATTTTTTTCAAAAAGGTTAAAGAAGAAATAGAAGACACCTATATATAATTTCTTTGTATTTTTTTTCCAAAACTACATCCAAAAACAAGATGAATGAAAAAAATTGCCATATAGGCCCATTTTTTACCAAGCCACAGGCTTTTGAAATATAGAGAATTCAAGTATTAAATTAAATTCTGAAGAATACAGAACATGTAAAATATTTAAACGATAAAGGAAAATAAAATAGTTTTTGGATTCGTATTAAATAAATGTTTACTAATCGTATTATATAACCAGGAAGTCCTTAGTAGAAATCATTAAGCTAGATTATAAGTTTCGTCGTAAACACCGTTAAAACATTTTCTCAGATTTAATTTAGAATTTTTTAAAAATCATCAGAAAACGTAAAAAATATAGGATAAATGATAAGAATTTTGTTTCAATCAAAGAAGAAATATAAAAAGCAAAGATGGACCAAAATAAAAAAATTGCGGATTCAGAATGATATATATATAATGATATATATAATAATATAATATAATATAATATAATATAATATAATATAATATAATATAATATAATATAATGATATATATATATATATAATGATATATGCGTTGGATGTCTTTTTCAAAAGCCTGTGGCTTGGTCAAAAATGGGCCCAGATGGCAATTTTTTTCATTCTCTCAGTTTTTGGATGTAGTTTTTGAAAAAAATACAAAAAAATTATATATAGGTGTCTTCTATTTCTTCTTTAACCTATTTGAAAAAAATTAAAATTTTTTCGCGGATTACCACTTTCAATTTTTTTTTCTTCTCAATTTTTCAAACTCCGCGGTCCTTTAGAAATCCTCAAATAATCTTAAATTTTTTTTGTATTTTTTTTCGAAAAGTACATTTAAAGACGAAAATTTTCGAAAAAAAATGTCCAGATTAGTCAATTTTTCAAGAAGTTATAGCTATTTGAAAAAACAAAAGCCTTTTTTTAAAATAATTCATAACTTTTTTTGGGTTGGGTAAAAAAATTTGTTAATTTCCTGAAAAATGTTTTCAACGGGGTAGAAAAAAGACCAAAATTTTCAGCCACATCGAAAGGAGTCAGGTTCAAAAGTGGTCCATTTGACATGGAATGTCCCATATGTTCCGTTTGTAAGGAAATAACTGCCGTTACATTTACGGCGCAGGTGGAGTTTTTACGAGTAGAGATGAAAGACACGATTCCGGGCGGCTTTTTCGGCCGTTTCTTCTCCAACGGTGGCGAGCATCTCCTTGTAAGATTATCTCCGCCACACACGTCGGACGTTAAATTCTCTCTCCAGTGGACGACTCGAGTGGTTGCACTCGGCGTCAGGTCAGCCCCCCTTAAGTGGAACGTATCGGGCTCCAAGTAGCGCTGAAATTCCCGAGACGACGCGCAAAAGTCGTCCCCAGTCAACGCCACAAACTTTCCCACACTTTCGCTCCCTCGTGTCTTCCCTCTTACTGGAAAACTGTCCCTCTTTCTCTTCCCGTCGAGTTTCAACCGGTAGAGATGTTTTTTCTCGACCTCGCGTGCTGTAACTTACTTAACTCGTAATTGTACTTCACTGCCCGATTAACTTCGAGGAAAGACGCACGATGAAATAAATAAAGGGAGGCGACAATGAAAAGAAGGGAAAATAAAGAAAGGACTCTGAGAAAATAGTACATTATGATACGAGTACGATAAAACTTTTTCTGACGAGTGTGAGTTTGCAGCATAAGCCGAAGGCGAATGCTGCAGTCACACGAGTCAGGTAAAGTTTTATTTTCAGTTAAGTTTTATTGCACGAGGGCGTAAAAGCTCATTTCACGCACACGGAGTGTGCGTAAAATGGGCTTTTTACGTACGGAGTGCAATAAAGAAACTTTTTCGTGGAGACTGCGAGGAGGAAATTGCTGGCGATAAAAAACATAAATCTACTTGGGATAGAACTTTTCTAATTGATTTTTTTTCGAAAATTGAAATATTTTTCCACGGCATTATGGGTCTTATTTTTTGTTTCGCGGAATTTGAAGATTATGCCAACAATTAAATGGACCTAACAATATTGAATCATCGCTTTGACGTTATTTCAATTCAACTCAAATCCATTCGGAATCAGGCCGAATACGAACGTGATTTTCATCCCTTAAAGATATTCTTGATATGTTGTTCTTCAGGGGTATTTTTGAAATTTCATCCCCTAGAGGTATTTTCGGCACTTCATCCCCTGAAGGTAGTTTTAAACTTTCATCCCATAAAGTATTCTTGATTTTTCATCCCTCAGTGGTATTTTTGAAATTTGTTCTGTTTCGACTTTTCCTCCCCTGGAAGTAGGTTTGAACTTTCATCCCTTATAGGCATTTTTGAAACTTCATCCTCTCATCCTCTCATCCGTGAAGGTATTTTTGAAATTTCATTCTCTAGAGGTGTTTTTGGACTTCATCCCAGAGGTATTCTTGATATTTTATCCCTCAAAAGTATTCTTGATATTACATTCCACAGAGGTATTTTTCGAACTTCATTCTAGACATATTCTTGATACTTCATCCATTAAAAGTATTCTTGATATTTCATCTCTTAAAAGTATTCTTGATAGTTCATCCCTCAGAAGTATTTTTGAAATTTTATCTCTTTGACGTATTTTCGACATTTTTTCCCCTAAAAGTATTATTGATATTTCATCCCTCAGAGGTATTTTTGAAATTTTTTCTTTTAGAGGTATTTTCAACATTTTATCCCGTGAAGGTAGTTTTGAACTTTCATCCCTTATAGGCATTTTTTAAACTTCATCCTCTCATCTGTGGAGGTATTTCTGAAATTTCATTCCCTAGAGGTATTTTTGAAATTTAATTTCCCAGAAGTATTTTTGTCATTTCATCCCTCGAAGGTAGTTTTAAAGTTTCATCCCTTGTGGGCATTTTTGAAACTTCATCCTCTCATCCCCTCATCCATGGAGGTATTTTTGACATTTCAATCTCTAGAGGTATTTTTTGAACTTCATTTTAGAGGTATTCTTGATATTTCATCCCTAAAAAGTATTCTTGATACTTCATCCCTTATAGGTATTGTTTAAATGTCTTATCTCCGGGGTATTTTCGAAATTTCATCCCTTAAGGTATGTTTAAAATATCATCCGCTACAGGTATTTTTCAAATTTCATTCCTTAAAGATATTTTTGAAACGTATATCCTCTAGAGATATTTTCGATGTCATCCTTAGTCGAGTTTACAGTGTTGACACCTATTTCATTTCGGCTAAATGGCGAAAATATCAAGCTCGGATCCGCTTCGCTGAGTTCGTTGGAAAAAAAAACAAAAAAAAACAGGTTTACGTCCGGTTGACGGAAGAGTCTCCGCAGTGACACAGAATGATTTTGCGGGAGGGTTGAAGAAAAAAAGCTCATTTGCTGAGTAATCCCAACGGGGGTTTTCGCCATTGCGAGATCGCTGGTATAAATCCGGAGCATCGGGGGATGAAACTGGTGGATCTTTTTTTTTAACCGTTTCATCCGTCACCAAGCGCCCCGATTATGGTTGGATCGTTAACCACAAAGATTACGTCTGGTACCCCGACATTTTTGTTTGCCGAAAATATTCGGTTACGCTGCTCGATACGCCCGGTGAGAAATAGACATAATTTATCGTGAATGCATGGACACACGAAATTATAAAAAAAAATTTGAACTACCCTTAACTCAAACTTTTACTGCCCATCCGAACCCAGAACATCTAAATCATGGCACATTTACATCTCTACCGGCCAAAACTCTCCCCTTGAACGACCAGAGCAGAAATTTGATCCGGCTAGCCTAATAACGGATACGGTCCTGATCAGGCATCGGTAAGGATAGCCTGATCAGGATAGCCTGATCACGCGCAGATCCCAGACGGATCATATTTTGGTATGGCATAAATTGCTAACCTAACCTTACATTATCCATGTCAGGGACAGGTCAGGTGGTGCTAAGGACCGGCAAAAAAACCTTAGCAGAAATTTGATCTGGCTAGCCTATAATAACGAATAAGGACCTGATCAGGCATCTGTAAGTATAGCCTGATCAGGATAGCCTGATTACGCACAGATCCCAGCCGGATCATATTTCGGTATGATATAGGTCAGGCTAGCCCTACATTATACATGTCAGGGATAGATCAGGTGGTGCTAAGGACCAGCAAAAAACCCGAGCGGAAATTTGATTCAACTAGCCTATAATAACGTACAAGGACCTGATCAGGCATCAGTAAGGATAGCCTGATCACGCACAGATCCCAGCCGGATCATATTTCGGTATGATATAGGTCAGGCTAGCCCTACATTATCCATGTCAGGGACAGATCAGGTGGTGCTAAGGATCAGCAAAAAACCCGAGCGGAAATTTGATCGAACTAGCCTATAATAACGTAGAAGGACCTGATCAGGCATCAGTAAGGATAGCCTGATCAGGATAGCCTGATCACGCACAGATCCCAGCCGGATCACATTTCGGTATGATATAGGTCAGGCTAGCCCTACATTATCCATGTCAGGGACAGGTCAGGTGGTGCTAAGGACCGGCAAATCAACCTGAGCAGAAATTTGATCCGGCTAGCCTATAATAACGAATAAGGACCTGATCAGGCATCAGTGAGGATAGCCTGATCAAGATAGCCTGATCACGCACAGATCCCAGCCAGATCATATTTTGGTATGACATAGATTACTAGGCTAGCCTTACATTATCCATGTCAGGGACAGATCAGGTGGTGCTAAGGACCGGCAAAAAACCCGAACGAAAATTTGATCCGGCTAGCCTATAATAACGTACAAGGACCTGATCAGGCATCAGTAAGGATAGCCTGATCATGCACAGATCCCAGCCAGATCATATTTTGGTATGACATAGATTCCCAGGCTAGCCTTACATTATCCACGTCAGGGACAGAGCAGGTGGTGCTAAGGACCGGCAAAAAACCCGAGCGGAAATTTGATCCGGCTAGCCTATAATAACGTACAAGCACCTGATCAGGCATCAGTAAGAATAGCCTGATCAGGATAGCCTGATCACGCACAGATCCCAGCCGGATCATATTTCGGTATGATATAGGTCAGGCTAGCCTTGCATTATCCATGTCAGGGACAGATCAGGTGGTGCTAAGGACCGGAAAAAAAACTTCAGTCCGAATAATGTGGCTAGCCTGATATTTCCTTGTTCCGGGACAGAGCAGGAGTGTTAGTTCCGAGACTCACCGCGAGATGTCGCAGTACGGCGGACGCTCGCTCCCATACGGATGATGTGAATAGTATCCTGATCCCAGCCAGAATAAAATTTCCGCTTGGGGAGTACCATTCCATAACTCTACCAAAAACATGTAAAAAAAATCATCTTCTCTAGAAAATATATTATTTACATCTCTACCGGTCAAAACTCAAAAAATGTTCGAAAAAATCGATGAAAAGGTACAGCTTATCGAGAGAGAGAAATAGTTGGTGGGATGTTGCGCGAACACTGAAACTCGTATGACAAAAAAAAAAGCTCAGCGTCGCGACAGAGTGCTCAACTAGGACAAAGGAAGGCTCGAGCTGCCCTTCTCGACAAAAGGTTAATCTTTTTTTTTCTTTTTTGTGGAGTTTAACTCTTCGGACTTCTCCTGCCGCGCTCATCCTCACTGTTTTCTCTTTCATCCCTCCCCGTTTCTTTCCCTTTTTCATCCACCTTCGTTCAACTTTCTCGCCCCTTTTTATATTCACGTGGCATTCGCGTGTCCTCTGGAATGGGATCTCTTGTTTCTTCGTATGCTTCTAATCCTTTTGTACAACGCCAGATTTTTATCTGCACACTTACAACTGTACCGATTAAAACTCTCCGAAGCGAAGTGCTGCACTCTGTTGGTACATCTTTATACTTTTTTGAGACTTCCTCTGCAAATAAATATATAAAAATATAGCCGGTGCATTTTCACCTTTTCAAAACTCAGAAAGCTGCACACTGCCAACTCTACCAGTTAATACTCTCTTCTCGAACGAATCTTCAAAAATACAGCTTTCTGTGTACATCCATACCATTTCACAATTTTAGCAAATATAAATAAAATAACCCTCGTGAAAAATAGCTGATCTACATCTCTACCGGTCAAAACTTTTTCCACAAACGAATCGATGGAAAAACAGCCCTGCCAATACATCTATATAATTCCGTAACTTCAACCAATATAAATAAAATATCTCTCTGGGAAATAGCACGTCTACATCTCTACCGGTCAAAACTCTCACCTCAAAAGAGTCACCTGAAAAGTAACTCATCTACATCTCTACCCGTCAAAACTTTTGCCACAAAAGAATCAATGGAAATAGAGCCCTGCCTATACATCTATACCATTCCGTAACTTCCCGAGATATAAATACAATATCTTTCTGGAAAATGGAACATCTCTACCGGTCAAAACTCTCGCCTCAAACGAGTGAATGGAAATACATTTCTGCTTGTACATCTTTACCATTCCATAACTCTACCAAATAAAAATATAATATCTCTCCTGGAAGATATCTCATTTCCATCTCTACCGGTTAAAACTCTCTGACGACTCCACTAAAATTCATCTATCCCGATATATCTCTACCATTTATTGATTCTACCAAATATTTGAAGAAAAAAAATCTCCTTCCGCAAAACAGTAAACTTACATCTCTACCGGATGAAACTTTCTCTACCGACGAATCTGCGAAAGTACATCCATGCCGATGCATCTCGATCATTTATTAACTGTACCAAATATTTTTTAAAAAAACGTCTCTTCCGGAAAACAGCAAATTTCCATCTCTACCGGATACCACTTCACCACACGTTCTGTGGGCTCATCTTCAACAGATTGCACATACATTTTTATAGAATTGACCGTATTCCGTGCACGCTTTTGAGTCCGCAACATCCTCGTTGAGCTTCCTCTACTCGCCAAAGCAATTAATTTGAAACGTGCGGCACGTTTCCGGTGCTCGTTCCGCGTGTTAAGTTCAAGTTCGTCCCTGCCCTTAAGTACATTGTATTAGACTTTATAATTGTACAGCTTGGATTCGTCTCTTCTTCGCCTCCTTCTCGGCTCCTATTTCCCAAACCTTTACTCCGCCACGATGGAACATATACAATGCACAACGACTTACGTATGTTAATAATACCTTAAGTCTGATGCGCGATTCTCGGCGTTACACCGCAACCCGATTGCGGGGTGCACACACATTTTGGCCGGAAATTACCATAACCGCAATGGAGCCGCATTACATATGTACCAGAGTTGTAAATAATGCATTACTGTATTTATTACCCATATTACACTGCATAATGTAAAATATATAAGTGTACCATTACAAAATACAAAAGTAATGTGTAATGAAAGCGTGTGCCGTTAAAAATAAAAAAGTAATGTGTAATGGATGCATGTGTTATTACAAATAAAAAAAAGTAATGTGTAATGTATGCATGTTCCATTACAAATAAAAAAATAATGTGTAATGTATGCACGTTCCATTACAAATTACAATTTTTTAAACTTCATTCAATTTTTTTTCACTGCAAATTACTTTTTTTTAAAGTGTAATTTGTAATGGAACGTGCATACATTACACATTACTTTTATATTTGTAATATAACATGCATACATTACATATTACTTTTTTATTTGTAATGGCACATACATCCATTAAACATTACTTTTTTTATTTGTAATGGGACATGCATCCATTACACATTACTTTTGTAATATTACTGTATTTATTACCCACACTAAGAAAAAAAAATTGTTGAATGAACTAAATCTTTAGTCGCATACGCACGACTAAATATTTAGTTGTGCAAAGTCAATTTTGTTTGCCTGGATCATATTTTGGTCAACTGAAATTCAGAATTATTAAAGAAACTAATTATTTAGTAAGACCCAATAAATATTTAGTCGTGCGTATGCAACTAAAGATTTAGTTCATTCAACCATTTTTTTTTCTCAGTGAATTACACTGCATAATGTAAAATTTATAAGTGTACCATTACAAAATACAAAAGTAATGTGTAATGAAAGCGTGTGCCATTACAAATAAAAAAGTAACGTGTAAAGGATGCATGTGCCATTACAAATAAAAAAAAGTAATGTGTAATGTATGCATGTTCCATTACAAATGAAAAAAAGTAATGTGTATTGAATGCATGTTCCAGTACAAATAATAAAAGTAATGTATAATGGATGCGTGTTCCATTACAAATAAAAAAATAATGTGTAGTGTATGCACGTTCCATTACAAATTACAATTTTTTTTCACTGCGAATTACTTTTTTTTTTTTAAATGTAATTTGTAATGGAACGTGCTTACACTACACATTACTTTTTTATTTGTAATGGAACATGCATACATTACATATTACTTTTTTATTTGTAATGGAACATGCATACATTACATATTACTTTTTTATTTGTAATGGCACGTACATCCATTAAACATTACTTTTTTTATTTGTAATGGGACATGCATCCATTACACATTACTTTTGTAATTTGTAATGAAACCTTGTCCAATACACATTGTTTAAAGTAATGGCTAATGCATTACTTTTACATTACTTTTACATTACTATTAATTATACAGTCAACTAAATCGAGTATCAAAATTATCAACAATAAACAAAATTTCAATAATTAAATTAAAGATATTAAATTAAGATATTAAATTTATATTAAGATATGTTTAGACTAATTAATGTCAATTTATATTAAGATTTATTAAGATTAATTTAAAATAATTTATATTAAGATATATTAAGATATTAAATCAAGATACGCAAAATAAGATATTTTGAAATTCAGATTTTACACTATTTACAAATTTTTTCAGCCAACAAAAAAAAAGCTTTATTTGTAATTGATGAAAAGAAATTAAATTTGTTACAGAGTTTTCAAAAAATTTTCCGATTTTGCAATTTAGGTTTTCCCGCTTATTGGAATTTTTTTAATTTTTATAAAGACATTTTTTTTTCTTCGATTTTCAAATCATTTTTCGAATTTTCAGCCTTTTAGTGATTGAAACCGAATAATTCAGCCTCAATTTCTCGTGAAAATCTTCTCGTCCGATAGTTGAATTTCAATATACAAGGAAATACCTAAATAATAAATTTTGTGAAAGCTCCTCTGATCTACGTTCCTAATGGCCATTCAGACATTCAATATTTTATGCATCTGCACATTATGATTAATCGGAATATCGATAATCGATTTTCATGTCACATCAGACGAATTTCTATTTACATTCGATTGTGGAAATCAAGGAACCGGAAAATCCCCTCTGCCTACATGAATTTTTCAAACAATTAAATCTTCCGACTCAAATACTTAAATATTTTAGGGGCGGGGTCGAAGAGTCGACTAACCAATATTTCGAACGGCCGAAATCCCGAATTTCACGATTACTAGCGTTCGAATAACGAAGCGCCGAAATCCCGAACGCTAGAAAAGCGACAGCGGAGAGAGCCACCCCATGCGTAAGAGAGAGAGAGATGCGCCTCCTCTCTCTCTTACGCATGGGGCGGCTCTCTCGACTTTCTCTTTTCTGGCGATCGGGATTTCGGCGCTTCGTTATTCTAACGCTCGTAATCGTAAAATTCGGGACTTCGGCCATTCGAAATATTGGTTAGTCGACTCTTCGAACCCGCCCCATATTTTATGCCTTAGTAAAAAAAAAAAAAATTCAAAAAGATGAAAAGTCACTCGAACTATTTTCGCTAATAAGTCGCTTTTTGTTTTTACATTTAACGAGGACATAATGAAAATTAAAAAAAAAAACCTCAAGCCAATTTTCGAGTTATACGAATTATCAAAATCATTTATCAATCGATATCCATCCCAAAAAAAACCCTTGATGGTTTCACGATGAGAAATGGTGGTCAATTGTTGTAGGTTATTGAAACCATCATTTTATCGAATAGTTTAATTAATTGAAATGGTTTACAATTGCCCGTATTTCAGGCTCTTGATTAACGATTAATGACCACGGAAACCTCCACAGAGAGGTACTTTGTGTGGCAATAATAGTGTTAATCTGTTAGTACAGGCAATAGTGGAGCCTGTTACTCTTGTCCATAATGCACTAAAAGGCAGGAGTTATTTTTATTTTGAAATAGGTTCAGTCCCCCACGGAAATTTATATATTTTTAATATACGCAAAATATATGTGGATATATTTCGAATATATGTACAAATATTTTTAATCCACACATATATGTTGCATATATATTAGCATATATTCTTAATATATCCTGATATATTTGCAACATATATTCTTAATATATGCTGATATATTTGCAACATATATGAGAGATAGGTGTGACTCACATGTATCTGCCACATATTCTACATATATTCTTCATATATGCTACCATGTATGCAACATATATGGTAGCATAACTAACTAACATAATATTTATTTAATTATTTAAGTTTATTGTATTCACACTTTTCATTATTATTTACATTATAATGTTTATCCCGCGAGAACAAGCGATCGGGCGCCTGCCACATGTTCGTAACGTATAGGCAGCGTCGCGATAGTTTCCAGACTCGCCGCGAGATGTCGCAGAGCGGCAACGGCCGAACCCCCATACGGAGGATACGACGAGTATGCTTATAAAGGCGGGCGTGAGAACGGAATATTAACAGAAGTCCGGCGTAAATGAAGCCATATAAAGAGTTCTTGCCAGCTTCTCATGAACTCGTACTTTTGTATTTGATTCTCCTAGAGAATTTCCCATTTTTCGGAAATTTCTACACGAGTATCGCATATTCAACCCATATTCGGGATGTATGCAGCCCGCTTTTCAATTATATTTGGAATACATGCAACATATATTTAATCTATATTTCAGATGTATGCACCATATATATAAAATATTTATTGTATGTATGTGTCGTACATTTTACATATATCTAAAGTATATTTTATATATATCTAAAATATATTTTCAATACATTTAAGATATACGCACATATGCGAAAAGCGGCAAAATCTATCCAAATAAATATATTACACATCTATAAAAAATATATTTTAAATACATTCATTTATAAACGGTAATTATATTTTGAATATATTTCGCACGCATTTTTGCATATATTTTAAATATGTAAATTTCCGTGTGGGATATCACGGACTGAATGTTAATACACGAAATCCTTACAAATTAGGAGGGCGCAAGTGCCGCCATTTTGAGAAAAATCGTTTCGGCCTATATCTCCGTAAATGTGCACTTTAGGCCAAAAATGGTAATAACTTTTATTGTAGATAACTAAATTTCCTAACTTTTTTGTTACTTAATTTTTTTTGTATCACTCACCGTTTACGACTTATTCGACTATTACGATTTATTTATTGACTTTTTGACTGATATCTCTTCTAATAATTGTTTAAACAATAAAATGTAAATGACCCAACTTCCAAATCCACTAATTTCCTACAACTCTTGCTTTGAACTTTTTTTTCTAAAATCAATATTTTCGAATTTATAACGTATTAATTTCATAAATCCTGTACCTAGGCGGTTGACGCCAGTCTGGGCCCGAAAATGCAGTCATCCAACATCTGACCATATATGTAGTCCCTTTTTGTAGAAGGATCTCCAATTTATCTGAAGGGTCTCCAACGGTTAATACATATATAGGGCAGGAAAGGGCACTTACGAGATTGGTGCTAAAACAACTATCGAGGGCCAAGTTGATGATCCATGTAAACGTCTAATCACCCTGAATACTGGCTACACCGAGTGCCTTTCGTGAATGGCACCCCTTAATGCAGGCACACACGTGAAAAATTATTTCGAACTACATAGCAGCCGTGATTGGTGATTTTGAAGGTTTGGTAAAATAGCGATGCCTCATTGTAAAGTTAACTCATTAATTCAAATTGTATAGGCAAGGCTGTATTTTCCGTAGATTCGTTTGTGGAGAATGTTTTTACTGGTAGAGATGTAAATGAGTTACACTAGCTGAAAAAATTGAAGGATCAAAAAATTTTCCCAAATTTTTTGTGGTTTTTAACAATGCTGTATCTCAGTGGAAAATGGTCTTATCGAGGTCTAAAAGAAGCATTTTAAAGCATGAAGTTTCTAGTTTTCAGATCTTTTGGCAAAAAAAATTTCGAAGCTACAGGTTTCACGCAATTGTGAGAAATAGCAAGAAAAAAATATTTGGCAAATTTGCATCGCTTTTGTTTTGGCTGTAATTTTTGGGAAAAAATTCTTCCAGCTGAGACATTATAAGGACCGGATAGCTTGTTTATTTAGCTTCAATTTGCTTTTTTGAGACCTCGCTGCGACCATTTTTCGCTGAGATATCGAGCTTTTACGAAAAAATACACTTTTCTGTTTGACCATTGATATCTCAGCAACCAATGATCGCACAGAAATTAGAAGAGGCGTTTCGGAAACTTGAATCAATGCTTTACAAGGATTGTCGATGGTTTTTTGGAAAAAAAAATTTTCCGTCCTTGCACATGAACTTGAAAAAACAGGAGAAAAAGGGCTATTTATGGGTTTTTAGAAAATCAACGGCCAAATTAGAAATATTGACAAAACGACTAATGTTGAGCGTGGCTTTTACAGCTCAATATACCTACGAGATCCCTGTAAAGTTTCAACTTGATCTATCAAACGGTTTTTTTGTTTCAAGCAATCTAATTTTTGATAAAAATTAAAGGATCATGTTTATTGCCCCTTAACACTTCAAAATCATTATGAAGATTAAAAAAAAGGCATTTTTTTTCGAGCATTTCCCCCATTTTTATCGCAAACAGCGTTTAAATTTATGAAGAAAAAAAAATCAAAAAAATGTTTTTAATTTTTTTACTTATTTTTTTTGAAATTTTTTTTTTCGAAAAAATTCAAGGATTATGTTTATTGCCCCTAAACACTTCATAGTCATTGTTAGAAGGAAAAAAAAATTTTGAGCTTTTTTTACATTTTTATCGCAAACAGCGTTTTAATTAATGTAAGACAAAAAAAATCGACAAAATTGAGAAAAAAAAAATTCAAAAATTCTTCGAATTTTTTTTTCTGTACATTTGAACGCTGTTTGCGATAAAAATGTGAAAAAAAAACCAAAAAAAAATTGTTTTCCACTATAATAATGATTATGACGTTTAGGGGCAGAAACGAGATCCTTTAATTTTTTTCAAAAATTTGATTGCTTGAAACAAAAAACCGTTGGATAGATCAAATTGAATATCATACAGGGATTTTGTGGGTATATTGAGCTGTAAAAGTCACGCTCAACATTAGTCGTTTTGTCAATATTTTCAATTTGCCCGTTGATTTTCTAAAAAACCTTAAATAGCTCTTTTTCTCCTGTTCTTTCAAATTCATGGCAAGGATAGAAAAAAATGTTTTTGCTCATAAAACCATTGACAATCCTTGTAGAACATTGATTCAAGTTTGTGAAACGCCCCTTTCGATTTCTGTGCGATCATTAGTTGCTGAGATATCAATGGTCAAACAGAAAAGTGTCTTTTTTTGTAAAAGCTCGATATCTCAGCGAAAAATGGTCGCAGCGAGGTCTCAAAAAAAGCCAATTGAAGCTCAATAAACAAGCTATCTGATCCTTGTAATGTTTCAGCTAGAAAAAATTTTCCCCAAAAATTACAGTCAAAACAAAAGCGATGCAGATTTGCCAAATTTTGTTCTCTTGGTATTTCTCATAATTGCTTGAAACCTGTAACTTCGAAAATTTTTTGCAGTTATCAGATCTGAAAACTAGAAACTTCAAGCTTCAAAATGCTTTTTTTTAGACCTCGATACGACAATTTTTCACTGAGATACAGCAATGTAAAAACCCGCTAAAACTTGGGAAAATTTGTTGATCCTCTAATTTGTTCCACTGGTGTATTTTCTAGGAAAGATATTTTATTGATATTTGGTAAAGTTAAAGGATAGTATAGACGTAGAAGAAGAAATGCATTTCCATAGACTCGTTTGAGGTGAGAGTTTTGACCGGTAGAGATGCGCTACTTCCCAGAGAGATATATTATTTAACCTAGCCTAACCTAAAATATAACCCTGTCAGTACACTCATCATTTTATGCCTCACCGTATGATATTTATATCGTAAAGGAACATACCTTCCAGAAAATAGTCGTTTACATCGCTACCGGATGAGACTTCCGCCAAACAATTCAACAAAAATATAGCCGGGCCGAAACATCTCTACCAGATTATTTTGATTTTTTTTTGCAGAAAAAAGCTTTCCTCATTGAAAAAATCTTCAAAATAGTTCAAATAGAAAATTCAAACAAAAAATTGATGACCATATAAATATTTTTCGAAAATGTTCAAAATTAACAAAAGCCCCCGGACGTTGGTATTTTTTTTTTCGGCAGTGAGATATTCACGGATGAGAGATCGTTACTTCGCGCGTTAATTAATCAACGCGAGCGGAAAGACTGATAATGGCGATTAAAAGGATGAGTCGAGAGGATCAGAGGAGAGGAGGATTCGAGATGAGGAAGCAGTGCAGCTCTCGGCGAGGATCATCTTTCGGATAAGATCGAGAAGATTAATTATCGTTGGCTACACCGAGTAAGCGTTGGAGAAAGAGAGAAAGTGAGAGGGAGATATATAGAGTCCTCCTGTGATTACGATAATCGTCGAGATTCAGTGAGAGACAGAGACAGAGAGAGAGAGAGAGAGAGAGAGAGAGAGAGAGAGAGAGAGAGAGAGAGAGAGACTCGTGAGTTATGGATTATTTTGATGTAGCCCAACTGCCACTTCGTTGAATCTGTATAATCACTTTAAAGGTGTCATCTACATTCTAGCGTTCGATGAGAACAAACTCTGTCGATGTAACGCCGAATGGATCTGCCCAAGATTAAGACATCGAGATCTCTCTTAATCCAATCAGTCTTCTGAGGAGCGTCGGAGCACGCGGAATTCTAGGAATTGTTTTGTGGAAAACAACTCTACCAGTTATGAGACTACCGACAGACATGTCTCCCAGATTACGACGTCACCAGAAATAGGAAAAATCGCAAAAAAAAAAACTCTACCCACCGAAGCACTACCGTCTAAAACTGTACCACTCACGATATCACTTTTACACAACTCGACACGACTATCGTTATCCAACCCTAACAGAGACAGCATCCCGAGCGGAAATTTGATCCGACTAGCCTAATAACGGATAAGGACCTGATTAGGCATCGGTAAGGATAGCCTGATCAGGATAGCCTGATCACGCACAGATCCCAGCCGTATCATATTTTGGTGTGACATAGATTGCCAGGCTAGCCTTACATTGTCCATGTCGAGGACAGATCAGGTGGTGCTAAGGACCGGCAAAAAAAACCCAAGCAGAATTTTGATCCAGCTAGCCTGTAATAACGAATAAGGACCTGATCAGTCATCGGTAAGGATAGCCTGATCAGGATAGCCTGATCACGCACAGTTCCCAGCAGGATCAAATTTTGGTATGACATCGATTGCCAGGCTAGCCTTACGTTATCCATGTCAGGGACAGATCAGGTGGTACTAAGGACCAGCAAAAAAACCCAAGCAGAAATTTGTTCCAGCTAGCTTATAATAACGGATAAGGACCTGTTCAAGCATCAGGTCCTTATCAGGTAAGGATAGCCTGATCAGGATAGCCTAACCACGCACAGATCCCAGCCGTATCATATTTTGGTGTGGCATGGATTGCCAGGCTAGCCTTACAATGTCCATGTCGGGGACAGATCAGGTGGTGCTGAGGACCGGCAAAAATCCCAACCAGAAATTTGATCCAGCTAGCCTATAATAACGAATAAGGACCTGATCAGCCGTCGGTAAGGATAGCCTAATTAGGATAGCCTGATCACGCACAATTCCCAGCCGGATCAAATTTTGGTATGACATCGATTGCCAGGCTAGCCTTACGTTATCCATGTCAGGGACAGATCAGGTGGTACTAAGGACCGGCAAAAAAACCCAAGCAGAAATTTGTTCCGGCTAGCTTATAATCACCCATAAGGACCTGATCAGGCATCAGGTCCTTGTCAGGTAAGGATAGCCTGATCAGGATAGCCTGATCACGTACAGATCCCAGCCGTATCATATTTTGGTGTGACATAGATTGCCAGGCTAGCCTTACATTGTCCATGTCGGGGACAGATCAGGTGGTGCTAAGGACCGGCAAAAAAACTCAAGCAGAATTTTGATCCAGCTAGCCTATAATAACGAATAAGGACCTGATCAGCCATCGGTAAGGATAGCCTGATCAGGATAGCCTGATCACGCACAGTTCCCAGCCGGATCGAATTTTGGTATGACATCGATTGCCAGGCTAGCCTTACGTTATCCATGTCAGGGACAGATCAGGTGGTACTAAGGACCGGCAAAAAAACCCAAGCAGAAATTTGTTCCGGCTAGCTTATAATAACGGATAAGGACCTGATCAGGCATCAGGTCCTTGTCAGGTAAGGATAGCCTGATCAGGATAGCCTGATCACGTACAGATCCCAGTCATATCATATTTTGGTGTGACATAGATTGCCAGGCTAGCCTTACATTATCCATGCCCTATTGAATTTTAAACTGGAAATCTATTTAAACAAGACCATGCCCTGCCTTGATTTCCTTATCAAGGCCCTATTGAATTTAAAACTGGAAAACCTATTTAATCCAGACCGGGCCCTGCCTTGATGTCCCTATCAAGGCCCTATCGAATTTTAAACTGAAAAACCTATTTAATCCAGACCGGGCCCTGCCTTGATTTACCTATTGAAGCCCTATTGAATTTTAAACGGGAAAACCTGTTATTGCTTTATCGGGGCCTTTTTAGGCTGTACCCGGGAAAATCATATTAGGGTTTCCACATTTAAGCCCACCCGGGCCCTGATTATTATCAGGGCTTCCCTAACTATTTTCCACACGGGCACGGATTCAGATTTGACGACGGAAACCACCATTGCCATCAGGAAAGCGTAATTTTTTGAGGAAAAAGTACTCGCCACAAATTTCAGGTACTTTAGGACCTGTAGAAATTGACGCTCTCGAGCTGAACCCTTGAGACAGGTCTCATTAAATTCTCACGTTGCGACGAATACAATGAGTTCAAATTTACGGGGTTTGCAATAATGTTTCAATGTTACGATGCTTAAGGGTGGTGTCGCACATACCTCCGTGTCTCAACGCCCTTGAGACTATGTTTTGGAGTACCACGGATTCAGATCTGAGGACCGAAATGACCAATTCGATCGGGGAAGTGTAATTTTTTAGGAAAAAATACTCGCCACTAATTTTTGGCAATTTAGGGTCTGTAGAAACTGACCCTTTAGGGCTTGGCCCTTGAGACAGGTCTCATTGGATTCCTCACGTTGAGACGAATTCAACGAGCCCAAGATCAATCCGGAAGTCGGACCGGAAGTGCTCGGGTGGCGCGTGTGGCGAGTGTGGCGGGTAATTCCAGTCTCACCTCAGCTTATTTTTATACTATAAATTCATAAAGCCTATTTCTAGCTAGTATAGCTAGTGCTATATCCTATATTTACCTCTTTAAGATATTTAAACTTATGTAAAGAGTTCTATATAAATTACCACAGCCACGGAAAATAATATAAAGCTATAGTGAGTCTAGGATAGAAATTGGCAGTCAAACTTGCCACATTGGATTATTCTGCATTCTACGTACCAATTTCGAGACTCAAGACAGTGTGTCGAGACACCCTTGAGACACACCACGAAGGATCGTAGAATTGAAAAATAATCGCAAGTCTCTAATTGAGTCAAACCTACCGATCTTAATTCCAAGAAGATAACCTAAAGACCTGGGACCTCTAAAAAGCCAAATTAACCTCGAATATTTCCAACTTCTGATGGAAGCCTATTTGGTATTTTGCACTACAAGAACAAAAAACACTGAATCAATTTATTTCTTTATTTTTCACGGATAATCATTGAAAAGGACAAACGCATTAAAAATATATCTTCAAAACAGATTGTGGGACGTCTCGGTGATTCATCAGTATCCTCTTCACCTGTGCAACCAGCGAAGCTTTTTTCATCTGAACTTGCACTAGATATTCTCTCACAAAATCTTCAAGATTGTCGCGAACTCTGTACTCGTCCAGAAATTTATCGCACTCATCGATTTTTGCATTCAGTCTTTTGAGTTCTTTCATCTTCCTGGAGTCAGTTGAATCGGCCATTATTGGAATCCTGATGGGGAAAAAGTATAAATTGAAAACCTATAGCAACAATCGTTGACCCAATTTGAACGCCATCGTTACGTTTACCAAAATCATCTATACCGAAAGGTACTAACAGCTCGACTATGAAAAGATCTTCTCTGCGTTCTTGATTTTTGTCACACATGATTTCTCAACTTTTTTTTAACGCTTGATGATGAAAACCCAAAAATGAATTTTGATAATGGCAAGTTTTTTCATGCAATAATGACAAAATCAAACTAAATGAAATAAAATAAAAAGCTTATTAAAATGGAAGTGAATAAGAGAATTATCAATGTACTTACACTCACGTTCGCACTGTTGGAGAGCTTCTTGAAGATTGGAGATATCCAGCGATTAATAACAATATCTTATAATTCAATTTGCAAAATTCTATCTGAGAACACATGACTTCAGGCAATACATATTAAAGACCTGGTAACATCTAATTACCAAACATGTATAGATGTTAGTTACCGAGATGTTAATGGAAAATCCTTAATCATTTTCCACTAACATCTCGCGTTAATTAATGCTCAACAAGTTTATTCAGTCGTGAAATCAAAACTTCAATGCTCGAAATATGAAATATAATAATAATTATCTATTTCTATCTAATTATCTTGGAGGTTGCGTCACACTCATGTTCGTGTCTGCACGCCCTTGAGACTATGTTTTGGAGGACCACGGATTCAGATCTAACGACCGAAATGACCGATGCGATCAGGGAAGTGTAATTTTTGAGGAAAAAATACTCGCCACAAATTTTTGGCACTTTAGGGCCTGACAAAACTGACCCTTTGGGGCTGGGCCCTTGAGACAGGTCTCGTTGGATTCCTCACGTTGAGAGGAAGATCTTCACGCTGCAACAGTGGGTAAATGTGCAGTATTGATATTCTGAATCCGAAAACGCGGGACTTAAGATCTTTTTCCGATTTTATGATCTTTGGGCATTGGCTCATAAACAGCTCCGTGTCTCAACGCCCTTGAGACTATGTTTTGGAGTACCAAGGATTCAGATCTAACGACCGAAATGACCGATGCGATCAGGGAAGTGTAATTTTTGAGGAAACAATACTCGCCACAAATTTTTGGCACTTAAGGGCCTGTAAAAACTGACCCTTTCGGGCTGGGCCCTTGAGACAGGTCTCATTGGATTCCTCACGTTGAGAGAAAGATCTTCACGCTGCAACAGTGGGTAAATGTGGAGTATTGATATTTTGAATCCGAAAACGCGGGACTTAAGATCTTTTTTCAATTTTACGATCTTTGGGCCTTGGGCCATAAACAGCTCTGTGTCTCAACGCCCTTGAGACTATGTTTTGGAGTACCAAGGATTCAGATCTAATGACCGAAATGACCGATGCGATCAGGGAAGTGTAATTTTTTAGGAAAAAATACTCGCCACAAATTTTTGGCACTTTAGGGCCTGTAAAAACTGACCCTTCAGGGCTGGGCCCTTGAGACAGGTCTCATTGGATTCCTCACGTTGAGACGAATCCAACAAGCCCAAGATCAACCCGAAATTCGGACCGGAAGTGCTCGGGTGGTGCGTGTGGCGAGTGTGGCGGGTAATTCCAGTCTCACCTCAGCTTATTTTTATACTATAAATTCATAAAGCCTTTAGCTGACTGTGCTCCGTAGCGATCTATTCCTAGTTAGTATAGCTAGTGCTATATCCTATATTTACCTCTTTAAGATATTTAAACTTATATAAAGAGTTCTATATAAATTACCACAGCCACGGGAAATAATATAAAGCTATTGTAAATCTAGGACAGAAATTGGCAGCCATACTTGCCACATTGCACCGAGATAAAAGATTCATTCAATTATACAAAATCAATCAAATTGATGAAATTGCATTCAAATATCAACCTATTGGGCATTCATTGGACCGATACTGAAATTACAAAAAATTCATTCCAATTTTTTTTTTCTCAGTGTATCTTCATTCTTGGTTCCTAAGTCATTATTATGCTCTACAAAAAATGAAACGCGGCAAATACATTTACTTCTTCATTTTCCACAAAAATACAATGACGAGGATAACCCCATTAAAAATAAATTTTTTTAAGATTTTGCGGGACCTCTTGGACATTTCTCAAAATAGATTTGACCTCCGCGATCATCAATGCTTTTTCTTTCTGAAATCTTATCAACTCTTCCTTTTCGAGCTCTCCAACTTCCTCCCGAATTCTTCTTCTTTGGAGATAGTCTGTGCACGCGTCGATTTCCGCAACCAATTCTTGCGCTTTTTTCATTTTCCTGTCGATCGTTGGAACCGCCATGATTGTTATTCTAACGAGAAAGAAACAAAAGTTAAAAAAACCTGCATTGAGCTTCGATCAACGTGACAATTGTTTGAAAACTTTCCGTAATTGTGACCAAAATCGTTTTAACCGAAAATAACTAACCGTTTGCATACGAAAATTCAAATTTATGTATCCAATTTATTTTTCACTTTCTCATGAATCATTTCTCAAAGTTTCGTTAAAACTTCACATTGATATCTTAAAATTAGAACTATCCACTATGAATCGACTCACCTGCGCACCGAGTGAAAATCTCGTCAAGACTGACGTTATCAAACGGTCCTCGTCAAAACTACAATTAGTTTATTCATTGAACATTAATAAAATCTAAGTCTCAATTCGCTAATGAAGATGAGTTATCTTTGATGTTATAGCCCGTAAATCATTCCCACTTTTATTTATTCAGGCTTAAAATTGGATTTTCAACTAATCATTGTCTCCAAAAGTAATTACGGAATGACAATTTTACACTCCGTCGATTCTAGAGATTGAAATTTAATTAAGAGCGAAGTTCCATTGAGACACGGATAATTCTGTATAGTTATTCCGTAGTGTTTCATTTACCCACGGAGTACTTTCAATTTTCGAGACGATCATTAATATTTCTCGGTATTCATAGTTAGAGTTTTGTAAATTTGAGGTATTTTTTGCTTTAATTTTAAAAAATTCACAGCTGAATACATTGGGGCATGCAGAGGCAATCTTAATGAGAAAAAAAAAATTAGTAACATAAAAAGACAGCAAGTTACCCAATTTGAGAAGAAATCCGAGAGCCTTGGACTAAAATTTTCTAGAGCCTTAAACTAACCTCAGCACTGAGAGAGAACTGATCTAAGATTGAATGTTTTTAGGCACTGATGTTTACACGTCAATATTAAACGTCTGGGAATACATAACTTCGAGAATCCGAAGATGAATGTCCTGAGGCCCAAAGCAATATTAAAGATAGGGGCTTAAGATTAATCTGAGGATTATTATTAAACTTTGCTTCAAATATTGCGTCAATGTAAATAATAGAGACTTAACTTTGTAAATATAATATCAAAACTATACGTACATTTCTATCAAGTATTTTTGGTTATTACAGTTGAATCCAAAAAATTTAGACACGATTTTAAGATATTTTTGATATTGAAAGCCAGATGTACCTAAAACCTTAAAACAGACTTCCTTTAGCCGAGACCAATCCTTTTTTCAATTTAACGATCCTTAGAAATAGTGTCGTAAGCATCACCGTGTCTCAACACCATTGAGACTTGGTTCAGGAATACGGCAGATTCCGATTTGACGACCGGAGTCACTGATGCGATCAGGAAAGTGTAATTTTTTAGGAAAAAATACTCGCCACTATTTTTTGGCACTTTAGGGTTTGTAGAAACTGACCCTTTGGAGCTGGACCCTTGAGACAGGTCTCATTGGATTTTTCACATTGAGAGAAGGATCTTCGCGATGCAACAGTGGGTAAATGTGGCGTATTGATATTTCGAATCCGAACACGCGGGACTTACGATCTTTTCTCAATTTTACAATCTTTGGGCATTGGCTCATAAACAGCTCCGTGTCTCAACGCCCTTGAGACTATGTTTTGGAGTAACACGGATTCAGATCTGACGACCGAAATCACCAATGCGATCAGGAAAGTGTAATTTTTCAGGAAAAAATACTCGCCACAAACTTTTGGCACTTTAGGGCCTGTAGAAACTGACCCTTTGGAGCTGGGCCTTTGAGACAGGTCTCATTGGATTTTTCACGTTGAGAGAAAGATCTTCACGATGCCACAGTGGGTAAATGTGGCGTATTGATATTCCGAATCCGAACACGTGGGACTTAGGATCTTTTTTCAACTTTACAATCTTTGGGCATTGGCTCATAAACAGCTCCGTGTCTCAACGCCCTTGAGACTATGTTTCGGAGTACCACGGATTCAGATCTGACGACCGAAATTACCAATGCGATCAGAGGAGTGTAATTCTTTAGGAAAAAATACTCGCCACAATTTTTTGGCACTTTAGGACCTGTAGAAACTGACCCTTTGGAGCTGGGCCCTTGAGACAGGTCTCATTGGATTTTTCACGTTGAGAGAAAGATCTTCATGATGCAACAGTGGATAAATGTGGTGTATTGATATTTCGAATCCGAACACGCGGGACTTACGATCTTTTTTCAACTTTACAATCTTTGGGCATTGGCTCATAAACAGCTCCGTGTCTCAACGCCCTTGAGACTATGTTTTGGAGTAACACGGATTCAGATTTGACGACCGAAATCACCAATGCGATCGGGAAAGTGTAATTTTTTAGGAAAAAATACTCGCCACAAATTTTTGGCACTTTAGGGCCTGTAAAAACTGACCCTTCAGGGCTGGGCCCTTGAGACAGGTCTCATTGGATTCCTCACGTTGAGACGAATCCAACAAGCCCAAGATCAACCCAAAATTCGGACCGGAAGTGCTCGGGTGGCGCGTGTGGCGAGTGTGGCGGGTAATTCCAGTCTCACCTCAGCTTATTTTTATACTAAAAATTCATAAAGCCTATTCCTAGCTAGTATAGCTAGTGCTATATCCTATATTTACCTCTTTAAGATATTTAAACTTATGTAAAGAGTTCTATATAAATTACCACAGCCACGGGAAATAATATAAAGCTATAGTGAGTCTAGGATAGAAATTGGCAGTCAAACTTGCCACATTGGATTTTTCTGTATTTTCCATACCAATTTCGAGACTTAGGACAGCGTGTCGAGACACTCTTGAGACACACCACGAAGGATCGTAAAATTTAAAAATAATCGCAAGTGTCTCATTGAGTCAAACCTACCGATCTTTGTTCCAAAAAGATAACCTAAAGGCCTGGGTCCTCTAAAAAAACAAATTAACCTCGAATATGTCCAACTTCTGATGGAAGCCTATTTGGTATTTTGCTCTACAAGAAAAAAAAGTACTGAATCAATTTATTTTTTTTATTTTTCACGGATAATCATTCAAAAGGATAAACGCATTAAAAATATATCTTCAAAACAGATTGTGGGACGTCTCGGTGATTCATCAGAATAATTTTCACCTGTGCAATCAGCGAGGCTTTTTCCATCTGAGCTTGCACTAGAGATTCTCTCACAAAATCTTCAAGATTCTCGCGAACTCTGTACTTGTCCAGATATTCATCGCACTTATCAATTTTTGAATTCAGTCTTTTGAGTTCCTCCATCTTCCTGGATTTGGTCGAATCGGCCATTATTGCAATTCTGATGGGGAAAAAGTATAAATTGAAATGCTATAGCAACAATTGTTCACCCAATTTGAGCACCATCGTTACATTTACCAAAATGATCTATATCGAAAACAACTGATAACACTCGATATTAGAATCTCAAAAAATAAATTTTCATCATGACAAAAAGTTTCTTGCATGAAATAATGACAAAATCACACCAACTAAAATAAAATAAAAAACTTACCAAAATGAAACTAAATGAGAGAATTATCAATGTACTAACACTCGCGTTTGCACTCTCGAAGAGCTTCCCAATGATTGGAGAAATTCAGCGATGTACAATAATTTCTTATCAGTTGATCTGCCAAACTCTGTCTGAGAACACATGAGTTCTGGGAATTCATACGAGCTGGTAACATCTCATTACCGAGTATGTCTAGACATCAAGGATTTTCCTTCAATATCTCGCGTTAATTAGTGCTCAACATGTTTATTCAGTCGTGAAATTCAGACATTGGTGCTCAAGATATAAAATATAATCATAATTATCTATTTCTATCTAATTATCTGGGAGGTTGCGTCACACACATCTCCGTGTCTCAACGCCCTTGAGACTATGTTTTGGAGTACCACGGATTCAGATCTGATGACCGAAATCACCAATGCGATCAGGAAAGTGTAATTTTTCAGGAAAAAATACTCGCCACAAATTTTTGGCACTTTAGGGCCTGTAGAAACTGACCCTTTGGAGCTGGGCCCTTGAGACAGGTCTCATTGGATTTTTCACGTTGAGAGAAAGATCTTCACGATGCAACAGTGGGTAAATGTGGCGTATTGATATTCCGAATCCGAACACGTGGGACTTACGATCTTTTTTCAACTTTACAATCTTTGGGCATTGGCTCATAAACAGCTCCGTGTCTCAACGCCCTTGAGACTATGTTTTGGAGTACCACGGATTCAGATCTGACGACCGAAATCACCAATGCGATCAGGAAAGTGTAATTTTTCAGGAAAAAATACTCGCCACAAATTTTTGGCACTTAAGGGCCTGTAAAAACTGACCCTTTAGGGCTGGGCCCTTGAGACAGGTCTCATTGGATTCCTCACGTTGAGACGAATCCAATGAGCCCAAGATCAACCCGAAATTCGGACCGCAAAAATTTCGTTCGTTCCAATTTTTTTTTTCGTAGTGTATCTTCATTCTTGGTTTCTAAGTCATTATTATGCTCTACAAAAAATGAAACGCAGTACACCGCGACCCCGATAATCGGAATCCGTCGGGACCGGCTCTTGCAAGTAGTGGGGTTGCGCACATTGCACAGAACCGTCTCTGCGCCGCTGGTGGCTGACGGCGGGCTGACGCGATTGGCTCGGCGCTTCTCCCACTACGCTGCAATTGCAACGATCGAGGTACCGATTATCGAGGTCGCAGTGTAAATACATTTACTTCTTTATTTTCCACAAAAATACAATGGCAAGAATAACCCTATTGAAAATAATTTTTTTTTTTAGATTTTGCGGGACCTCTTGGATATTTCTCAAAATAATTTTAACCTCTGCGATCATCAATGCTTTTTCCTTCTGAAATCTTATCAACTCTTTCTTTTCGAGCTCTCCAACGTAGTATCAGTAACTGGTGCTGCGCATGTGTCATAAATTGCACCACGAGTGTCGTAAATCGGTACAACGCAGGGGTCACAAATTAGGACATGGGCGTGGCTTCAGTGTCAGGAACCCCGGACAATCCGTAAGTGGTTAGAAATGTGTATGTTGTTTTATTCTGCATGAAGCCTAGGCAAATTATTTTATTGCACTCCGTGCGCAAAGTGCCACTTTGCGCACTCGTACAATAAAATTTCGTACGGTACTAGTGCGAGAAACTTTTTCTCAACTCGTGTGATAGCAACATTTCGCCTTCGGCTCATGCTGCAAACTCACACTCGTCAGAAAAAGTTTTATCGCACTAGTATCGTAATATACTATTATACTTCTTAGTCCGCTTTAAAAAAAAGTGGTATTTAGAAAAAAAAAAAAAATTTCAAATTTTTTAGGACAAAACACTCGCCACAAATTTTTGGCACTTTAGGGCTTGTAAAAAGTTTCTACTAGAAACTGACCCATTGGAGCTGGACCCTTGAGACAGGTCTCATTGGATCTTTCACGTTGAGTGAAGAATCTTCACGCTGCAATAGTGCGTGAATGTGACGTATTGATATTCCGTAAATTCCGTACTTTACGTTATTTTTTTTTTATACTAATTTTGGTTTTGTGAGGGTCCGTAAATCCTTCGGTCGCGACATGTCCTTCATAATACGTATGCAGCATACATATCTTGTATTTATTACCCAATCGCTCGAAAGACTATAGTACAGATTCTTTTTGGAACCTACTAGTCTTTAATTTTCATACACCATTTTTTAGTGTTCTTTTGGATCTATCTATACCGGTCAAAACTCTACTGAAAAGCAACTCTACCAGTTGCAACACTACCGACAGGCAATTCTGCTCTAATTGCGATTGTAACGTTCTCAAAACTCCCTTACTAATGAAATTACTAAGGATCTACAACTCTACCGATCACAGAATCACTGAAAAGAAAAACAACTCTACCTTCAGTAGCACGACTTTAATGATGATCTGGAGCAAATTTGGAATTAATTCAATTTCTACCGTTACGAAGTATCTTATTGTTTTCTCTCGCTATTTGACGGAAAAGAAAAACAACTCTACCTTCAATAGCACAACTTTTATGACGAACTGGAACAAAATTGAATTTCATTTTATTTTTAACGTCATGAAGAGTATCTTATCTTTCTCTCTTGTTCTTACCTCGCTATTAAACTTGGAAAAAACAACTCTACCGTCAATAGCACGACTTGAATGACGAACTATCACAAGTTCGAATTTTATTTTATTTTTAACGTTACGATGTATCTCATTGTTATCTCTTGCTATTACCTCGCTATTAAACTGAAAAGAAAAACAACTCTACCTTCAATAGCACGACTTTAATAACGAACTAGAACAAATTCGAATTTTATTTTATTTTCAACGTTACAAAGTATCTTATTGTTCTCTAGTGCTATTATCTCGCTATCAACCTGAAAAGAAAGAACAACTCTACCTTTGATAAGACAACTTTGATGACAAATTTGGACAAATTCAAATTTCCTTGTATTTTTAATGTCACAAGGTATTTTATTGTTTTCTCTCCCTATTATTAACATCAGCAGTTACCGGTAAAACGTCAACGTTTTTGGGCAAACCTCCATTTTGCGTTGCTACGCAATTAATTCTAGGGGGGAAAAAACTGTGTGTCAAGTACGAGTGCACGAGCCACCGCGTACGTGAGTTGGGGTGAAACCCAGAGTCGAAAGTCAGAAATTCGTGATGTTGGTGAAAACATTTGAAAGATTAAAAAAAACTTTCCTCGTTAAGGGGGTTGGGTTAGCGGGGTGCGACTGTTGAGGGTTGTTTAAGGGATGAGAGAGGAGGAAAATTATTGGGGGTGAGGAAAACGTTCGTCTGAAGCATCCCCCTATTTAGACTGAAAGCCTAACCAGTGAGCGGACTATCCGAGAGACTCAATTGCCACGAGAGGTCTCTGTAATTATATCGAAAGTTTTCGAGTGTGCGAGAGTCACGCTAGAGCGACAATTTTCACTCTGTGGTCGTTCATCCACGTATAATCGTTTGCACTCGTGAAAATAATGTCCTTCTCCATTATTGAGAGGGGCAATTCAGAGATACTATGTTGAACAATCTAAAAAATTTAAAATTATTTTTCACCTCTACCGGTTATTGCTCATCACTAACATAATCAATAATTTTCAGAAAAATGATCAGCAGAAGAACGAGTTTTTAAGAAAAATATTCAATCGTGAAATATCCCCGATTTCACATCTTGTGAATAACAAAATGATTGAAATAATTATTCCCACACGGAAATTTATATATTTAAAATATATGCAAAATTGCGTACGAAATAAATTCAAAATATCATTACCGTATATAAATGAATATATTTAAAAAATATTTTTTATAGATGTGTAATATATTTATTTGGGTACATTTTGCCGCTTTCCGCATATGTACGTATATCTTAAATGTATTTAAAATATATTTTAGCTATATATAAAATATATTTTAGATATATGTAAAATGTACGACACATACATACAATATATATATGGTGCATCATCTGAAATATAGATTAAATATATGTTGCATGTATTCCAAATATAGTTGAAAAGTGAGCTGCATACATCCCGGATATGGGTTGAATATGCGATACCCGTGTTAGAAATTACCGAAAAAGCGGAAATTCTCTAGGAGAATCAAATACAAAAGTACGAGTTCATGAGAAGCCGGCAAGAACTCCTTATATGGCTTCATTTACGCCGGACTTCTGTTAATATTCCGTTCTCACGCCCGCCTTTATAAGCATACTCGTCGCATCCTCCGTATGGGGGTTCGGCCGTTGCCGCTCTGCGACATCTCGCGGCGAGTCTGGAAACTATCGCGACGCTGCCTATACGTTACGAACATGTGGCAGACACCCGATCGCTTGTTCTCGCGGGATAAACATTATAAAGTAAATAATACTGAAAAGTGTGAATACAATAAACTTAAATAATTAAATAAATATTATGTTAGTTAGTTAGTTATGCTACCATATATGTTGCATATATGGTAGCATATATTAAAAATATATGTAGAATATATGGGAGATACATGTGAGTCATACCTATCTCTCATATATGTTGCAAATATATCAGCATATATTAAGAATATATGCTAATATATATGCAACATATATGTGTAGATTAAAAATATATGTACAGATATTCGAAATATATCCACATATATTTTGCGTATAATAAAAATATATAAATTTCCATGGGGGTTGTTAATTATTATAAGAACTAAAAAGTCCTGATATCGAAGCTATAAATGTTAAGAGAGTGAAGAAGATTATTGGTATATTTTATTATTTTATTATTTTATTATTTATGCATCAACTATTTTTATTATCATGAGATTATGCAATTATTATTTTATAAAATTTGTGATATATATATTTTTTTAATTAGTCGTGCAAAAAAATGATTTCGATTGATTTTGGCATTCGAATCGAGAGGGCTGTTTCTTTATCCGTATTCTTTGCCGTATTCAGGTGGAAATGTCATGTTGTATTTGGTAGAGTTGTTATTCCGTTAAGTTATAAAATAGTTGAGATGTTCGGTTGTATTTCGGAAAAAGGTTTTAACGAGAGAGTTTTAATCGGTAGAGACGTAAATATATAATTTTCTAGTAGGGATGTTTTTTTCAATATCTAGTCAATTTATGGAATAGTAGATATGCGCCAAAAGGCCTTTTTACGGTCAAGTTGTTCGATGGTAGCGTTTTAATCGGTAGAGATGTAAATGTGTAATTTTCTGCGAAAGGTGTTTTTTTAATATTCCGTAGATTTATCGAACAGTAGATATTTAAGAACAGGCCTCTTTTTGGTGAAGTTGTTTCGCAGTGGAGTTTTAATCGGTAGAGATGTAAATGTGTAATCTTCTGGGAATGGTGTTTTTTTTAAATTTTTGGTAGATTCATCGAACAGTAAATGTATAGGAACAGACCTCTTTTTTGCTGGAGTTGTTTGACAGTGGAGTTTCAATCGGTGGAGATGTAAATTGCGATTAATATTGACATTGTTACAACATTCGATGCACAATGAAGATTTAACCTCACCCAGTATTACGTTTTCTTTTTTTCCGAATTCAACGCTAAAATCAGAATTGAACGACAATAACTGTTTTAGCTTTCATATACGAGTCGTTATGCAGGTGCATTGTGCATACATATATGTGCATGTAATGAATAGATAACGGTTCGTTCGGTCGAGCAAGCGCATTTATAGTATTCGTAATGGTGCATGAACGACCGGAACGGATTCCGGCTATTTTTGGCAATTTCGTGCTATTCAATGTCCGCACAATGGGACGCGTCGACGTTCGAGCCTATACACAAATATGAGGCATTCTCCGTAAATTCCGCCATTTTTTTTTCGACCCTCTCAGATCCGTCCCATAACTTGTCACAGTTTGGTCCCAGTCGAGAGTAGCCTCTGTGATTTTTTTCAGATTTTTTAAGCGGTGAATTGAGGAGTCGCATGTATTTTTTCGAATCCATATCCCGTGCGTGAAAATTCTAGGGAAGCCCTGACTTAAATCGGGACCTCGTTGGGCTTGGACGTGGATGCCCTGTCAGGAATTGCACTTACACCGTCAGGTTGGGCCCCGACAGGACAATGCCAAGGTTGCCAGGCCTATTTAAAATTTGGCTGACCTAAGGCAACCCGTTGAGGACCTTGTCGGGCTTAAACGTGGATGCCCTGTCAGGAATTGCCCTTACACCGCCAGGTTGGGCCCCGACAGGGCAATGCCAAGGTTGCCAGGCCTATTTACAATATAGCTGACCTAAGGCAACCCGTTGAGGACCTTGTCGGGCTTAAACGTGGATGCCCTGTCAGGAATTGCCCTTACACCACCAGGTTGGGCCCTGACAGGGCAATGCCAAGGTTGCCAGGCCTATTTGAAATTTGGCTGACCTAAGGCAACCCGTTGAGGACCTTGTCGGGCTTGAACGTGGATGCCCTGTCATGAATTGCCATAACACCGCCAGGTTAAGCCCCGACATGGCAGTGCCAAGGTTTCTAGGCTTACTTACAATATAGCTGACTCGAGGCAACCCGTTGAGGACCCTGTCGGGCTTAAACGTGGATGACCTGTCAGGAATTGCCCTTACACCACCAGGTTGGGCCCCGACAGGGCAATGCCAAGGTTGCCAGGCCTATTTGAAATTTGGCTGACCTAAGGCAACCTGTTGAGGACCTTGTCGGGCTTGAACGTAGATGCCCTGTCATGAATTGCCATAACACCGCCAGGTTGAGCCCCGACATGGCAGTGCCAAGGTTTCTAGGCTTACTTACAATATGGCTGACTTAAGGCAACCCGTTGAGGACCTTGTCGGGCTTAAATCTGGGTGCCCTGTCATGAATTGCCATAACACCGTCAGGTTGGGCCGTGACAGGGCAATGACAAGGTTGCCAGGCTTACTTACAATATGGCTGACCTAAGGCAACAAGTTGAGGACCTTGTCGGGCTTCGATCGGGCAACCCATATTTAAAGAAGTCGGTATAATTACAACACAACCGAATCTAGCCCAAATAGGGGGAAAGTATCGGAGCCCTAATTATTTCAAATATGGCACTGACGAGGCAACCCTTTGAGGGCCTAATCGGGCTTCACGGGGAGTTAGTTCCGAGACTCGCTATGAGATGTCGCATACGGCGCGCGCTCTCTCGCATACGGAATACGCAAATAGTATGCTTATATAGCCAAAGTGGGAGTACCGGTTGTATTCGACACCGCAGAGTCAGGCCTCTCAGGAAGTCATGCCTCGGGGGAAGTCACACCCACAAGATTTCTACATAGAAATCCCCTGCTTTATACTATTTTTTTTGTAAAATTTCTCTTGGAGAATTATTAATAATATATTATTATTATTATTGAAATAATTCAATTTTACAATCTACACGTATAGCGATACTACGTAAGTACTAGGGCCCTGATAGGGCTTGACCATGGGCTTGTCGTGGATTCAACATGGCAGGCGTGAGGCGGTTGTAAAGGCCCTCATTTGGCAACCTCCTAAGGCCCTTGTCGAAAAAGCGTGACCGTCCATTCAGGGGCCCTATTGGGCTTCTAGTCAAGGGCTCGAAGTAAGTTAGGGAAAACCGATCGGGGCCTAGTCGGGGCCCCAATCGAATTCACGCACGGGTAGCTCAAAACGGAGAGGATGTACAAAAAAAATTATCCTACAAAAAAATTATGTTTTTCCATCAACTATTGAATGCAATATGTGTTATATTTTTATTCGTGTTGCAGACTATTTTCTGCAAAAAAAAATGCTTTTTTTTCGCACGGTCCGACACGTTCAATTCTATTGTCAATTTTATACAATCTCTAATAGTATTCGTGGGACGTACAGAAAAAGCCACAATACGGTAACCGATTTGTTTTCGGGTTAAAAAAATGTTATTCACATAACTTTATGCAATTTTTTTGTGAATAACATATTTGTTTAATCGCGAAAAAAATCAGTAGCCGTATTGTGGATTTTTCCGTACGTTCCATTAATACTATTAGAGATTGTATAAAATTGACAGCAGAATTGAAGGTGTCGGACCGTGCGAAAAAAATTAATTTTAATTTTTTTTTGCAGAAAATAGTCCTTGCAACACGAATAAAAATATAACACATATTGCATTCAATAGTTGATGGAAAAACATTTTTTTGTAGGAATATTTCTTTTGTACATCCTCTACGTTTCGAGCTATCTGGATTCGAAAAAATAGTAAAAATATATGCAACTCCTTAATTCACCGCTTAAAAAATCTGAAAAAAATCGTAGAGACTATTTTCAAGTGGGACTAAACTGTGACAAGTTATGGGACGGATCTGAGAGGGTCGAAAAAAAAGTGGCGGAATTGACGGAGAATGCCTCATATATGTATGTATGTATACATGGATACAGGGTGATTTTAATCGGTAGAGACGTAAATGATTCATTTTCTGGAAGGCACGTATTTTTTAATTTTTGGTAGATTTATAAAACATCAGATATGTGGAAACAGGCCTTATTTTGGTGAAGCTATTTGACAGTAGAGTTTTTATGGGTAGAGATGTGAATCTGCCAGGGAAATAATATCGTCACTGAATCAGCCTGTAGATGTACTCGGTCATGTCTGGCCATTCAATGGTAGAGGATACTAAGATGGAGAGGGAAGCAACGTATACATATTACATATATATGAGTCACTCCATGTCAATTCAACGATGTTTTGACGGTGACCTTCGATTTTTTTCATTTTTTAATATGTCTCCATAGACGCAAAAAGAAGTGCCCATGTACATTTTCAGCTTTCTATCTTAAACCATACCGAAGTTATTGATTTTCGAAAAAATATTCTTGAAATAATCATAGTTTCTGCAATAACCAAGATATTTTAACTTGTCAGTAGGTCAATTTTTTTTGTGTTTTAATCTACTTTGCGGACAAAATATCAAAAATTGAGAAAAAAATTTTTTCGATGTCTTCTTAGCTGTTTCAAGCTAAAAAATTGAATTTTCTTTCATAATAAAGTTATGTAAAATAAGCCAAATTGAAAAAAAAAATCTTTCAACTAAAAAAAAAAAATTAGAAGCAATTGTCGGCACAAATCGTAATTCGCGAAAATTATTGCAGAATTAGTTGAAGTTTCTTTAGAGCAAAAAATAAATAAATAAAATGTCGGACTTTGAAAAAATGACGGTTTTTTCGAAAAAACCAAAATATTTCATACATCCGGGCTTCTGAAAATTTTCTGATCTTTTTTTCTGAAAACGACATTCAAAAACAAAAATTTTATAGGTGGTGCGGTTCCGATAGCTCAATGTTTTAAAAAAGTTTTAGCTATATGAAAAAAAAGAGCGGTTTTTTAAAAAAAATCCATAACTTTTTTTGGGTCAAGTAAAAAAATTTGAAAAAATTCTGAAAAATGTCTTTCGGAGGGTAGAAAAAGATAGTAAATTTTTAGCGAAATCGAAGGGGATCAGGTAAAAAATTTGTCGATTTGGCATGGAATGACCCATATATATATATTAGGGTGGTCCTTATTTAGGCTGTGTTGTTTTTTCTTTTGACGACAGTGCTAAGTCGGTTTTAAATAAATAATTACAAATGCATACCAAATTTCAGCTCGACATCTCAATTTTAACCTGGCCCCCACGTCAGTCGAAGTTTTAAAGGGGAAATACGTGTATTTTATACGGCCAATGATTTTTACATTTTTTCAACTTAGTTAATATTGATTTAAAAATTTAAAACTTGGCACATATATTATTTATAGTATAAGGTATATTTGTAGTATTTTATCAGATTTTTCATCCTCGATTTTCGACATACCCTCCCGCTAAAAAGTTTGGACACATTTGTCGAATTTCGCACCACACTAAAAGTTTGATTGCGGAGTCAATAATGAAGATAGCTATATTTTCCAAGCGGCGTTTGAAAGAGGATATATTAACCTTCATTTTGATTTTTTAGAAATTTCTTTACGATTTTTTTTGAGCCCGGTACGCACTTTTGAACATGGTCATTGGCCCGGTACGCACTTTTGAATATGGCCATTTGCCATGTTCAAAAGTGCGTACCGGGCTAAAAAAAAATCGTAGAGAAATTTCTAAAAAAGCAAAATGAAGGTTTATATGTCCTCATTCAAACGCCGCTTGGAAAATGTAGCTACCTTCATTATTGACTCCGCAATCAAACTTTTAGTATGGTGCGAAATTCGACGAATGTGTCCAAACTTTTTAGCGGGAGGGTATGTCGAAAATCGAGGATGAAAAATCTGATAAAATACTACAAATATTCCTATACTATGAGCAATATATATGCCAAGTTTCAAATTTTTAAATCAATATTAACTTAGTTGAAAAAATGTCAAAATCATTGACCGTATAAAATACACGTATTTCCCCTTTAAAACTTTGACTGCAGTGGGGGCCAGGTTAAAATTGAGATATCGAGCTGAAATTTGGTATGAGTGGGTGGGGGTCGAAAAGTCGACTAACCAATATTTCGAACGGCTGAAATGCCGAATTTCACGATTACGAGAATAACGAAGCGCCGAAATCCCGATCGCCAGAAAAGAGAAAGTCGACGGAGCCGCCCCATGCGTAAGAGAGAGAGGAGGCGCATCTCTCTCTCTCTTACGCATGGGGCGGCTCCCTCCGCTTTCGCTTTTCTGGCGTTCGGGATTTCGGCGCTTGGTTATTCGAACGCTCGAGTGAAATTCGAGATTTCGGCCGTTTGAAATATTGGTTAGTCGACTCTTCGACCCCCACCCACTACCCCAATATATATATATATATATATATATATATATATATATATATATATATAGGGATACGGAAGATAAATTATGTATTACCGTGTCGACCGGTTGGTCGGAGAGAGATCGACATCGGTATGGCGGCAATCCGACTGACTGTGAAAATATGTATGACCGGTAAAATTTGGAGTTTCGTGTTCTCTCGTATAATTATCGCTACCGTTCGCATTTCACGGTGTCGCTGGGAACGTATTCAACGTATATCCACACCGGTCACGTTTTTAATTAAACTACTTTATAATTATCAACTGTCCCGACTTGTGTATACAGCGATACGTTCTAACGAGAATGAACGTGTGTGCGTTTTTTTTTTCGCTCTCATAACGATCGTGAGTGTGTACGTAATTAATTTGTGAGTCGTCGTCCGCAGAAACCATTACATCAAATATCATCCCTTTCGTTTCAACCGGCAACGAGATTTTTTTTCCAGCCTCGTTTGTTTTGTTTTATTCCTTTAAATTATTCATTGTTATCAATTTTTTTAAAATTATTCATTTGTACTTTTGTTGCTACAATATTTTTCTAACTCGATTTATTTACATAATTGTCAATAATAATAGAAATAATAATAATAATAAAAAAACATTTTTATCATAAATAAGTCTTATTTGTGTAATAATAATAATGAAAAAGATTTTTTTTTGTCAAACACGAGAATTTAAAAATTGCGCACACGAAGGATTAAAAAAACAAAATATTTTTCAAAAGTTGAAAATAATAATTTCCATTGAAAAAATTGTAATTCAGTGTTTCATTCGAAAATGTTATTTTTCTTACGTTTTTAAGCCATTATCATAAATTATAATTAATGTTATTGTTTATTTGCTTAACGTACAAAAATATGTAGGGCGTTCCATATCAAATCGGACGGTTTGAAAAACTTTTTTTTTTTTTGATTGCCTCAAATTTTTAATATTTTTTAGTACCCGTCGAAAGACCTTTGCCGGTAAATTTTGAGATTTTTTTGATTACCCGTTGAAAAGATATTGAATTAACAATATAACCGTTTTTTTCGTATTTTGGTCATTACTTCTTTAATAAGAGTCCAAATTAGAAGTTTTTTTTTATTTTTTTTTATGGCCTTTTCAGAAAAAAATACAACAAAAATATTCGACGTGTTTTTAAATGAGTTTTTTGAGTTTTAAACTTCAAATCGCGTTTTTAAAAGTAAGTGTATATTTTTATTGTTATTTCAATTTTTTATTTTAAATATTTATCTATTCAACAACTCTTAAGACTCCCGATAAGTGTATTTTTGAAAAATTTATAGATATTTCAAAAAGTAAAAAGGCCTCTTTTTGAAAAATGCACTTATCGGGACATTTTTTTCAACATTTTTTTCGGTTGGGTACAAAAAACTTAAAAAATTCTGAAAGATGTTTTCAGTAGGGTAAAAAAAGCTTTAAAAGTTTTAGCCAATTCAAAGGGGGTCAGGGTCAAAAGTGGTTTATCGTGGAATGCCCCATATATATATATATCTTTTTGAAAAATGCACTCATCGGGACATTTTTTTAAACATTTTTTTCAGTTGGGAAAAAAAACTCAAAAAATTCTGAAAGATGTTTTCAGTAGGGTAAAAATATATATATATATATGGGGCATTCCACGACAAACCACTTTTGAGCCTGACCCCCTTTGAATTGGCTAAGACTTTTTTATCTTTTTATATATATATATATATATATATATATATATATATATATATATATATATATAGATTTGAATCGTGGGGTATAAAAATAATTCTTATATTCTTAAGGGGGAATGTGAGTGCCTGGCTCGCGGATCTCCCGATATTTAAATGAACCAATAACGTTTTTTTTCCCTTTAACTTTTTTTTCTCCTCTTTCTTCTCAATTTAATTTCAATCTATAATAGTATCAGCAAAATGCTATGTGGAAATTCGATGACATGACGTGTCTCGGCATTGAAATGCTCAGGATTCCTCCCTCCCCCCTCAACTGTTCCTTGATATCAAACGTTAAAAAAAAAAAAAAAAAAAAAAAGTCTTGAAACCTTTTTCCCCTCGTGGAAGAGAATTAATGGCACTTTTATTTGAAGTTCTAGGAAAAAAAAAATTCTTAATTCTTCAAAACTTTTTCAATTGCTAATAGAATTACGCATAGAATTTTTCACAATATTACCCCGAGATATTGGATGATTTTGTTTCTATTTAAAAAAAAAAAAATTTTGGACACTTGTCATTTTTCAAGCAACAATGAACATAAATATAAAATTCTTGGAATTTTCCAACAATAGCTGTAATTGCTAGAGAAAAGAAAATTCTCTAGAGGGAGAATTTTTTATTAAATTTTTTTTACATTGTTGATTTGAATTTCTAAACTTTCAAAATTTATATTTCAATAAATTGTCTTGATATTTTTATATTAAGATTTAAATCTTCTTTCTAGAATTTAATCGATTTACATTTCAGTTTTTTTTCTAGAAGAAATTAAAATACTTTTTCTAAAAATTTCAGGGTGCAATTTCCAAAATTTGTCATCTAATTTTTTTCCGATTGCAGATACAAATTTCCAAATGTTCATAATTTAGATTTGAATCATTTTTCTCGCGTGATTCAGATTAAAATTCAAATCTTCTTTCTAGAATTTTGTAGATTTAAATTTTCATTATCATTTGGAACTTGTTAAATAAATTATTAACATTCATATTTTTTTCTGGGAAATATACTTTTTCTAGAACTTTTTCGTTTTTCAATTTTTCAAAAAATTCTGTAATTTCTAATTCTTAAAAAAATTCCAATTTCTGAATTTTTTTTCATCGAAAATTTTTTTTTAGAATGCAGATGTGAATTTGCCAATTGTTTAAATTTAGATTTCAGTAATTTTTCTCGAATTTCGTGGCTTGAAATAAAAATGTTTTTTTCTAGAATTTTTTACTTGAGGTTTTCATAAAAATCTTATTTAATAAATTATTTATATTTCTATTTTAAATACCTTTCTGGAAATAATACTTTTCCAAAAACTTTTAGAGAAAATAAGAAAATATTTTTCTCACCCTGAATCCATGAATCTCATTTTTTAAACCCTCACTATTGGGCAAAAACGACCCACGGAGCAAAATTGATATCTTTTTTATAAATGTGAGCCATTTTTAATGGAAAAACTTTTGACGAATAAAGAGAGAAAAGATCAACTGAATTCACATTGAATATAAATTACTTTCTCGACGTTGAAGTACGAAAATTAATTTTATATTCTTACAAGTTTTTTTTTCATCGTATGCCCTCCGGTGTGACGATTAAATTAAATAAACGGGGCGGTAGGAAAAACTCATTGAAAAGTAAAATAACAATTCAAGTTTAACATTCAAAGAATTCGCTGTTTGTAATTCATTCCGAAACTTTTTTCATACGCTAATTATCTTATCGTTCTCTTTACCGATAAAAAAAATTATTTCTCATTCTACGATCTCGAATCATTGGTACTTAATTTTGTAATTTAATTTAATTAAATTGAATTAAAATAATTTTTTTTAAATTTAATTTAAAGAAATTTTTTTTAAATAAATTTTTTTAAATTCAATTTAAAGAAATTTTTTTAAATTTTATTTCATTAAATAAAATTTAATTAAATTTAATTTGAATAATTTTTTTTAAATTTTATTTTATTGAATAAAAAGTAAATTTTTCATTTCATTCAATTATTACCGCTGTTAAAAAAGTAATTGAAAATTGAATTGCTGAAAAAACAATTAAAAATATATATTACATTGAGAGTTTAAGAAAAAACAGGTTTGCCTTCAATTTTTCACATTTTCAATAAATATCCATGAAAATTGTTGGAATTTTCAAAATAAAAATGGAGAAATAAAAAGGATAAAAAATTCGAATAAAATTGAGGAAATTACTTGTTTATTAATTTAAAAGAATGTCAAAAAAAAACTATGAAAATTGTTGGAATTTCAAAAATTCAAATGGTTATTATTTCCAAAAATAAAATACATTCAAAAATTGAATTAAATTCGTAAAATAATTTTTTTGCTAATCTCAAAAAAAAATTGAAATAGGAATTTCGAGAGCTGAGAAAAAATTGGATTTATATAAAAAGTAAAGTCATTTTGCTTTTCACGCATCATTATATTGCAATGTCACTGTATTACTTGTATATGGACCATTCCATGTCAAGCGGACCCACCAAGTGTGCCTAATTTTTTTTTAATTTTCGTTATCAGCATTTATTAAAAAAAAAAATTCCGAACGCATATAATTCTAAAATTCCGGAATTTTTCCACTTCTAATTTCCCAAGAGATTGCACTTTTTTTTTGCAATAATTAAAGTATTATCGCCTATTCATCTTTCATAAAACTTTTTTTTTTAATGGCCGAAAATTTCGAATTTGGACTTATATTCAGTTTTTGAAAAATTATCCTTCATTGTTATAACTTCGATTATTTTTCAGCTATCAAACAAATATTTCTTATGAGGAAAACCCTCAGTTATGAGGATTTTTGGAATTTTGGAAAGAATTTTTCAAGCGGTTAAAATTTGACAAAAGTTTGTAATTTATATAAAAAATGTTT
The DNA here is from genome assembly GCA_946863875.1 of Alloplasta piceator. Lineage (NCBI taxonomy): Eukaryota > Metazoa > Arthropoda > Insecta > Hymenoptera > Ichneumonidae > Alloplasta > Alloplasta piceator. The sequence continues at coordinate 34,006,580 of OX333079.1, read as the reverse complement.
GGAAAAGTTTTAATTTTTGCAATTTTTGAACTATCGAGCAAAAACTTTTTTGAAAAATAATCTTATAGCAATTAAGATTACTGGAAGACAATTTCGAAGAAGACAATTTCTTGGCTTCAAATATGACAAAGTATTGCAACATGTATAACATTTTTGAAAACGTTTTAATTTTTGTAATTTTTGAACTATCGAGCCAAATTTTTTTTCAAAAATAGCATAAGCAATTAAGATTACTGATATCAAATTCTCAACTCTCCCCATCTCGACCCATTTTTCTAGAATTTTTTTTCCCACCTCTGTCGATAAATCAGATGAACTTCTAAAATTTTTCAATTTCAGATCTAAATTTTTTGCATGCAAAAATTGCTAGGTCCAAAAAAAAGTTTTCTCCATGGATTGACATCATTTGGAAAGCTGATCACCCTCAAAAAAAAAAACAAATTCCAGGGGGTGAAAATTGGATTGACATAGAATGCCCCGAATATAAACACATACCGATGAAAAATGCAATTTACCTTAATCGCAAATGCATAAAGTTGACGTCCCAATTGAGGGGATTGAGATTTAAACTTACGAAGAGGGATGAGGCTCCTTCGTTCGTATCAAGAGACGCGGCAGCGTCTTAATATATTCTCTTTTTTACCTCTAAAAATCATATATTCCGCGGATTCGAGGGTCCCAAAAATAAACGCGCGCAACGGTGAAAATATTTTCGAGCTTTTCGAACGTTGAGTGGGAAAGGGGTTGGGGGATGATTTCCAAGTTAGGGGTTTTTTGCCCCTACAGTCCCATACAAAAATTTTATCCGATTGAAATTTTCGTACCTCGCGATACAATGAAAATCTGAAAAAATTCAGCAACATTTGGCATGCCTTAAACAACAATAATCAATAATAATATTGCCCAAAAGTTATTAATAAATTGTTTAAGCAAATAATTATGCAACGATTTTTCTGTAAGTGCTTTTTTTTCTTAAACAAATCGAATGCGTTAATTTATCTGAACGCATATGAATTTTTTCAGAATTTTTTCACTATTTTGAAATATTACAAAAAAAATTCTTAAATACAAACAAAAAATTGCAGTTTAAAAAGTGAAACTTTTTTTTTCAACTTCTTGATTTTCATTATTAAATCCTTATTAAAAAATTTCAGGGAATGTTCTTCCTTGAAAAAATATATTTTAATAAATTTCGCAGCCTTTGAAATCTAACTGTTGAAGTTAAAAAAAAAAACGAATACTCGTTGCTGAAATAAAATTATAATTTAATTGAAAACTTAATTTTCTACTATTAATCATTAACATTAAAGAATCATAATTGCCAATGTTATTATAATTATAATTATCATAATAATTATGATTATAGAAATTAGTGTTATTATTGGAGGTAAATAATTGCAATTGAGAATAATGAAAAACAAAATTTAATTTTTGATAAAGTATATTAAAATAATACAAACGCACAAGAAGTTGTTATTAATATGTGAGTTACATAATTATAATGTTCTTAATTATTTATTATCATTGTCATTTTATATCATGACATAAATTATTATTGTAATGAATAATATTATTAATTATTGAACGTGAATTTTTTTTCATTAGTTCGACATCTAGACACTGTTTTGTGTAGTTAAAAAAAATTATCAACAATCTCTACAGGATTTTTCTCTGAATAGTGATTAAAACATAAAAAATATCGACTCAGATGGATTATAGATTTTTTGCGAAATTAAAAACTCAAAAAAACTCTCGAATTCAATTGATTTTATATTCGCTTTGAATTTTTTTCGTTCATACATTTTTTTTTCAAAAATCCAAAATTCAATGGTGAAAAAAATCGTAGGAAATCTCTCAAATCCTATTAAGGTTTCCATTTATTTTTCTCCTCTCATTATTACGCCAGACACTTTAACGTTCTCATCTGGCCACTTCTCATCGAAGATACAAGCTCGCGGTTAAACCGCGTGTGTAGACCACGTTGAGAGAATCTTTTCCGCTGTATTTCTCTCCTCCAATCTCTCTTTCTCGCTCTCTCCCTCTCTCCTCCTCTCTCTCTCTCCTCCTTTCTCGCTCCTCCTTTCTCTCTCTCTCTCCTCCTCTCTCTTCCCTCCTCTCTCTCTCCTCCTCTCTCTCCCCACCTCTCTCTCTCCTCCTCTGTCTCTCCTCTTCTCTTGCTCCTCCTCTGTCTCTCCTCCTCTCTCTCTCCTCCTCTCTCTCTCTCCTCCATTCTCACTCCTCTTTTCTCTCTCTCATTCTCTCTCTCTCCTCCTCTGTCTTCCCTCCTCTCCCTCGCCGCTGTCTCCCCACCTCTCTCTCTCTACTCCTCTCTCTCTCCTCCTCTGTCTCTCCTCCTCTCTTGCTCCTCCTCTGTCTCTCCTCCTCTCTTCCTCCTCCTCTGTCTCTCCTCCTCTCTTGCTCCTCCTCTCTCTCTCCTCTGTCTCTCCTCCTCGCTCACGCCTCCTCACTCTCTCCTCCTTTCTCTCTCCTCCTTTCGCTCTCCTCCTTTCTCTCTCCACCTCTCTCTCTCCTTCACTCTCGCTCCTCCTCTCTCTCTTTCCACCTCTCTCTCTCCTCCTCTCTCTCTCCTCCTCTCTCTCTCTCTCCTCACTCTCTGTTCCTCTTTCTCTTCTCCTCTCTCTCTCATCCTCTCTGTCTCCTCCTCTCTCTCTCATCTTCTCTTTCTCTCCACTCTCTCTCCTCCTCTCTCTTGCCTCCTCTCTCTCTCCTCCTCTCTCTCCTCCTCTCCTGCTCCTCCTCTCTCTCCTCTGTCTCTCCTTTCTTGCTCCTCCACTCTCTCCTCTGTCTCTCCTCCTCTCTCTCTCCTCCTCTCTCTCTTCACCTCTCTCTCTCCTCCTCTCTCTCTCTCCTCCTCTCTCTCTCTCTCTCCTCCTCACTCTCTCTTCCTCTTCCTCTTTCTCTCCTCCTCTCTCTCTCATCCTCTCTGTCTCCTCCTCTCTCTCTCATCTTCTCTCTCTCTCCTCTCTCTTGCCTCCTCTTTCTCTCCTCCTCTCTCTCCTCCTCTCCTGCTCCTCCTCTCTCTCCTCTGTCTCTCCTTTCTTGCTCATCCACTCTCTCCTCTGTCTCTCCTCCTCTCTCTTTCCTCTCTCTCTCCTCCTCTCTCTCTTCACCTCTCTCTCTCCTCCTCTCTCTCTCTCCTCCTCTCTCTCTCTCTCCTCCTCACTCTCTCTTCCTCTTCCTCTTTCTCTCCTCCTCTCTCTCTCATCCTCTCTGTCCCCTCCTCTCTCTCTCATCTTCTCTGTCTCTTCTCTCTCTCTCCTCCTCTCTCTCTCCTCCTCTCTTTCACCTCCTCTCTCTCTATTCTCCTCTCTCTCTCTCCTCTCTTTCTCTCCTTCTCTCTTTCTTCTTCTCTTTCTGTTCTTCTCTCTCTTTTTCTCTCTCTCTCAGTGCTTACGCGTAGACGTACAGTAGTATACAAACCGGAAATTTTTCAAGTAGTAACACTCTGGCTGTGGTCAGACATACCTAAAAGACCGCGGGGCTTTCGAGCGCGCACGCGCATTGTTCGTACGTTAACAAAAGATTTTCCATCCCGAGTGAATGCCGCTTGCCACCGCCATACGATTATTCGACGTTTACCAGCTTCCGGTTACGAGTAATGAAAATAAAAAAAGAGCCAAGAGACACTTGACTGTTGATCACGGGGTGCAAAAAAAATAAAAAAGGTGAAAATGAAGCACCGAAAATTTTTTGGAATTTTAAAATTTTAGAAATTAAAAAAAAATTTTGTTGTTGTTGTTGAGTTAAAACACACAACTCAACTTTATTCTTGATATTAATTATTAATTAACTTAACACAAACCGCAAAATATTGAATTTTCAATCGAAACATTATTGCCATTTTATTTAATAATAAATATAAATTATATAATAATTATTACAAATAATAATATTAATATAATAATTCTTAATAATTCTTCATTACTAGTGAATTGTCATTTATGATTGTTTATTCAATAAATATTGATCGAAATATTTTTTCAACATAAATTTATTATAAAATAATTATTTATAAAAGTGCGACGAATCAAATTTTTTTATTTTCGAGGCCCTTATTTTATGCAAGCAGATTTTGAAATCGGTAATTAATAAAATTTTCGAAATCTGTTACATGCAAATCTAGCCACCACGATTTTAAATGTTTGAAAAAAATATTTTTTCCAATTTTAGCTGTGGACTGCAAATAATGTTCCATTCCATTTTCGATATTCTAGGGTTTGACTGTAAACTTCACACGAGCCTTAAAATATCAAATTTTTGATATAATTATTAATCTATTCTTTATTATTGTTATTAAATTATCATTTATTATTATTCATTCAATAAATAGCGACAGAATAATTTTTTCAACAAAGATTTTTTATAAAATAATTATTCGTAAAAGCGCAACGAATAAATTTTAAATTCTTACTTTGGAATGCAGTTTTGAAATTTTAGGATTTCGAATAGTCGATATCGAATTTTCGTTCGAACGATCGAATAAGTTATTTCGAATGACGAAACGCTTGAACAATTAAATTTCGCACTACATTCTTGATTATTTTTTGCTGATCGATTAGAAATCGTCAAATAATGGAAATTTAATTTGTCCCGAGTAATTTCGATATCGCAATAGACTTCTCATGTGAAATTCATTTTTGCATCGTTCAATAATCGACGACGAGATGCAAAAGTTGAGCCGAGTCGTGATTTAATTGTCGCGTCGATTATCGCCGACAATCAAGCAACTCATTTATTATTATTATTATTATTATTATTATTATTATTATTATTATTATTATTATTATTATTATTATTATTATTATTATTATTATTATTATTATTATTATTATTATTATTATTATTATTATTATTATTATTATTATTATTATTATTATTATTATTATTATTATTATTATTATTATTATTATTATTATTATTGTTATTATTATTATTATTATTATTATTATTATTATTATTATTATTATTATTATTATTATTATTATTATTATTACTATCATTATTATTATTGCAATTGCCGGTTAGAAATGCCCCGCGGAATAGCCTATGTGTACTTATATAGGGTGTCACAAAAGTAGCGGAACGGCTGAATATTTCCTCAGCTAAGATATTTTTCAAAAAGTTCAAGGTCATTATTGTAGTTACTTTTGACCAGGAGTTCAATGGTGCCCTTAATTTTGTCCTTGACGATCTATCAATTTTTTCGGCATAAGTTTGATTTCAAAAATCAAAAATACAGTTTTCGATTAAAAAAAAAAGTTGACCTTGACATCACCTTGAAGGTCATTGTCAAGGTCACTACTTAATGCGCTTTGTGAAAATTAATATCTTTGTTCGCTAAGAAAGAATTTGAAAAGCTTCTATTCCCAGAGGTATCCAAACCTTGTTTGAGTTCAATTGACCTTTGCGGACCTTCAAGGTCAAAATGTATCTGTGACCTATAAGTACATATTTGAACTGAACATTTTTTGCTCTATCGATTACCGATGTCGAAAAATGGGGTTCCATTTGAAAAAAAAAATTGACCTTGAAACAACCTTGAAGGTAATCACCAAGGTTAAAATGAAGGTGACCATTGAATTCCTCGTCAAAAATTACCACAAGAATGACCTTGAACTTTTTGAAAAACATCTTAGCTGAGGAAATATTCAGTCGTCCCGTCACTTGTGTGACACCCTGTATATATCGTAACGTTTGAAACTCCCAAATGGTTCACCCATTAGACTTGATAGAGTCGTTAGTCAAATATTTGCGGATACAAACGAATCGATAACGCTCGATTGCTCGTGAATGCATTCTCACCGATCTCCGTTTGCTATTCAGATGAATCCTTCTTGTCGAATATCTCGCATCCTCGCACACCCCTCGATCCTTTCTCCCACAACAATTTCGAAGTTTCCCTCGTTTAAACTTTGAGAGTGAGGGAGAAATCCTCGTTTGTGGAAAACGACTTATCGAAGTGAAGATTATGGGAGATCGTTGATGATGAGATTGGACAGGAAGTGAGCTTTGAGGGAAAACCGAGTGGTTATTCACTACCGCATGCTGTGTAAAAGTGATTTCAGAATGAAGTCGTTTTCACATGATTTCACTGATTCCATGAAGTCGATCTGACATCATTTCACTGATTTCATGATGTTGATTTCACATGATTTCATCAAGTCCTTGCGCGAATTCAAATGATTTCAAGCGATTCCAAGTGATTTCAAGCGATTTCAAAGGATTTCAAGTGAATTCAAGTGATTTCAAGCGATTTCAAGCGATTCCAAGCGATTTCAAGCAATTTCAAGCGATTTCAAGTGATTTCAAGTGATTTCAAGTGATTTCAAGTGATTTTACATTGACTTCATATTAATTCCACATGGATTTCACATCGATTCCACATTGATTTCAAGGGATTTCAAATTATATCAAGTGATATCAAGTGATTTTAAGTGATTTTGAGCGATTTTAAGCGATTTTAAGCGATTTTGACCGAGTGGACATTGATTTCAAGACATTTCAAGTGTTTACAAGTGATTTCAAGTGATTTCAAGTAATTGCAAGTAATTTCTAGTAATTTCTCGTAATTTTAAGTAATTTCAAGTGATTTCAAGCGATTTCAAGCGATTTCAAGCGATTTCAAGCGATTTCAAGCGATTTCAAGTGATTTCATATTGATTTCACATTGATTCCACATTGATTTCAAGTGATTTCAGATGATTTCAAGCGATTTCGAGTGGTTTCAAGTGATTTCAAGTGATTTTAAGTAATTTCAAGTGATTTCAAGTGATTTCAAGTGATCTCACATTGGCTTCACATTCATTTTAAGTAATTTCACATTGATTCCAATTATCTCGAAACGATTTCATTCTGATTTGATATTTTGAAGTGATTCCAACGATATTTTCGTAACATCGATTTCGTGCGAATTGATGTGATTTCACGTGATTTCATGCAAATTCAATTCTGATTTGATACCAAGGTGGTTCAATGATTTCCCGAATGCATAACCCCTCTGGGAAAACAAAAACATTTTAGAAAAATTTGATAACCCCCAAAAACACCAAAAATCGTGTACAAAAATGGTGTAAGTACACCATTTTGAGTGTATTTACTAATAACTAATATACTGATAATACAGTAACAATAACAATACTAAAAAAAAATTGATGAATACAAAATGAAAAATCCAATTTCTTTTATTTTCAAATCAATAACCCGAGCCTTTAATAATTAGTTATTTCTATAAGAAAAATTATCATACATTGACAATTTTTTTCAATTGATTCAAATTTCTGCATACATTTTCGAGAGATATGGGAGTATTATTTTCGAAAATAACGTAAGCAAAATGAAAAATATCGAGGTAAATTGTTTTTTCAAAATATGAAAAAAAACTAATTCTTACAATGGCTTTGCCTCTTGAAATTTTATATTAATTTTTTTTTTTTTTAATTTCAATTAACTTCAATTGGTTTTAATTTTTGCATACATTTTCGTTGCATTTGGGAGTATTATTTTCGAGGGTGTAAGAAAAATGAAAAATATTGAAGAATTACGTTTTTTTTTCAAAATTTTCAAGACAAACTAATTTTCATTACAGCTTGTCCCTCAAAATTTATTTAACTCAAAAATGGCGTCTCAAATTAACCGAATTTTCCTTATTTCAATCAATTTCAATTTATTCCAAATTCTACGTAAATTTTCGAGAAATATAGGAGTATTATTTTCCACGATAATGTAAGAAAAATGAAAAATATCAAGGACATTTTTTTTGAAAATTAAAAAAAAAAATTTAATTTCTATAACTACTTTGGAATTGATTCAAATTTCTACACGAATTTTCGATTTGGGAGTATTATTTTCGAGGGTATAAGAAAAATGAAAAATATTGAAGAATTACGTTTTTTTTTCAAAATTTTCAAGACAAACTAATTTTCATAACAGCTTGTCCCTCAAAATTTATTTAACTCAAAAATGGCGTCTCAAATTGACCGAATTTTCCTTATTTCAATCAATTTCAATTAATTCGAAATTCTGCGTAAATTTTCGAGAAATATAGGAGTATTATTTTCCACGATAATGTAAGAAAAATGAAAAATATCAAGGACATTTTTTTTCAAAATTAAAAAAAAAAATTTCTACAACTACTTTGGAATTGATTCAAATTTCTACACGAATTTTCGATTTGGGAGTATTATTTTCGAGGGTGTAAGAAAAATGAAAAATATTGAAGAAAAACATTTCTTTTTCTTTTTCTTTTTATGGTGCTTTGGCCATTCGTTACTCGGTCCATATCCCGAAGACGAAGAGCCCCGGGAGTCGTAACAATTTTTTATCTAAACGTTTCCACCGCTTGCGCACATTGCCGCACGATATGGCGCGGCTCCGGGCGATGCCCGAGCTTGCGGACGATATCCAAAAGCTCGCTCGGTTGACCGGCACTGAAAAAAAAAGAGCCCTCGAATTATTACCCCCGTCTCACACGTATGTGAATTTTGCCAATGCCGAGAGGCTTTCGTTATTCTCCTCGCGGTTAAATCCCGCGAGAGATCGACGAGGTCAATGAACTTTCTCTTGCCTCGCGCTTTTTCTTCCCCCTCGACAAACTTCCGGTCGATTTGTTTCCTCAGCACCACGATTTTTCCCTTTAAGATCGAATTTTTCGAATTTTGCGTCTGGCGATTTTGCCATTCTTGTTTTTTAATGAAAAACACATCATTCATTATTTTTTTCATTATTATTTATTAATTATTTATTAATTATTTATTAATTATTTATTTATTATTTATTTATTATTTATTTATTATTTATTTATTATTTATTTATTATTTATTTATTATTTATTTATTATTTATTTATTATTTATTTATTATTTATTTATTATTTATTTATTATTTATTTATTATTTATTTATTATTTATTTATTATTTATGTGGTTTTTTTAACAAATTTATGTATTAATGATAATATCAAATTTTATTGATGGGAAGGTGAAGACGAAAATTTTTTTTAGCTTCTTTGAAACCCCTTAATCGATTATTTTCAAACTCGATATCGACCATCTTTTTTATGTAATTAATTTTGTGCAAAAAAATTAATCTTGAAAACCGCTCAGTTACAAAAGTCAGAGCAACAAGAAAAATTTTTGTTGTAGACATTTTTCGAAGTTTTATTTTTGCAGTGAAAGAGAAAGTCGAGGGAGCCGCCCCATGCGTAAGAGAGAGAGGAGGTGCATCTCTCTCTCTCTTACGCATGGGGCGGCTCCCTCGACTTTCTCTTTTCTGGCGATCGGGATTTCGGCGCTTCGTTATTCTAACGCTAGTAATTGTAACATTCGGGATTTCGACCGTTCAAAATATTGGTTAGTCGATTCTTCGACCCCCACCCAAAATAATAAAATATTAATGTTTACGTGTAATTGCAAATGGTCGACGTAAAAATTTAAAAATACGTCGAATGAAAAACGAGAAATGTGAATCAATCTGGAAACCGTAACTCAATTAATTTGCATAGAATTTGCATGAAATTGGAAATCGGGATATGAGAAGAAAAAAAAAGTGAAAAATCCACAAATCCATTTCGCGTGAGCGTGAAAATGTTGCCGAATGAAATGGACGATGAAACTTGACGGGACGAGAAATCTTTTCAAATTCTTTTTTTTCTTTTTGTTTCTTTTTTTTCTTTTTTTTTCTTAAAATTTTTTTTTTATTATTTTTTTTGCCTGTTCATTTCATCGACATGTGAAAAAAAAGGTCGAGAACGACTTTAAGGGCGGAAAAAAAAATATATATAGAGGGATTGCTCGGGGTAATTCGATATAAACGGACGTGGGAAGTGATTCGATAGGACCGGAAGATTTCTTTCCAAACACGTGTGTTTATATGGGGCATTCAATGTCAACTCGTCCGACCGTCAAATTTTGCAGATCCGATTCGAATGATATTTGGCTATCTTTTTATGCTTGTTGCAGAAGGTATCTCTGATTTTTTTCAAATTTTTTTGTCCAGCTCATCACGAGATACAAATTTTTGAAAATTTTGCTGTGGAAAAGAAAAATTCATGGTTTGGAAAATTCGAGAAAAAATAGTACCCATCGTTTTCCCATTACCGAACTGGACTTAAAATTTGTGTCTTAGGAACTGATATTTTTGAGAATTTTTTGAAAAAAATCGGATGACACGAGCAATTTAAAAAATCGTGTCTTAGCTTCAGAATGAAAAAAAAAATCCAGTCGAATTAGCTATGAATAATTTTTTACACAAAATTTTCGGAAAATTCATTTTGAAACACACAATTTGGAGATAAAAACTTTCAAACCGGAGTAATTTTCACCAAGTTATGGATATTTGAAAAAAAACCACCAAAATTTTAAAAAATTTGTATCTCGTGATTGGCTTGACAAAAAATTTTGAAAAAAATCAGGGATACCTTTTGCAACAAGTATAAAAGAATAGCCGAATATAATTTGAATCAGGGTTGCAAAATTTGACGGTACGACGATTTGGCATGGAATGCCCCATATACACACACGTGTTGGGGATGAAATTTATCAACGGTGAAAAAAGAGGGTAGATTTTTCTCGTTTAATTTTTTCGCGTCAGGAAAAAAAAATTTCGCAGAGTTTTAAAAAACATTATTTTCATATCTGAAGTATTAAATAAAATCAAAGCCTTCAGTTTAGTATGGCGATTTTCCACATTTTTTTAAATTCTAAATCTGAAAAAATTCAACAACATTTGGCATGCCATAAACAACAATTATCAATAATGACATTGCCCAAATGTTATTAATAAATTGCTTAAACAAATAATTATTCAACAATTTTTTGGTGAGTTCTTTTTTTTTTCTTAAAAAAATCGAATGCGTTAATTTTTCTGAACGCATATGAATTTTTTCAAAATTTTCTCTGTATTTTGAAATTTTTATAATAATTAAAAATAGAGGGAAAATTCTGAAAAAATTCATATGCGTTCAGAAAAATTGACGCTTTCGATTTGTTTGAGAAAAAAAAACGACTTACCGAAAAAATGTTGAATAATTATTTGTTTAAACAATTTGTTAATACGGAAATTGCAATCAGATGGAATTTTTGGCTGGGACTGTATAGAACACTAGAAAGGGTGAAAAAATGTCAGTGTTGAATTGCGAATTTTTTTCACAGACATAACTATTATTTAAACAATTGTGTATTGTTATCTAATTAAGTAGGGGGATGTGGGGCAAAGTGGACATTTAAGGAATTTAAGGATTTTCATCGGCAAGCACAGGGTCCATTGACTACTTTCATGTCTCAAAATTGATTCCTGATCCTAATATCCCTGATTTTGAAAAAAAAAAAAAATTGGGGGCAAAATGGACACGCCTCCTCAGATGCAGAAAAATCTATACTCGGTGATTCTCGAAAGTGGAGACACTGTAATCGACTATGTCCGAATAAAATATTAACTTAACAATATAAACAAAGAAATAAAGCCAATAGAACCGATCCTCGAATAAAAAAAAAAAAAAAAAAAACGAGGTATTTCTTCAGGCGCACTTTGCTCTAATTTTTTCCATGTGGAAAAAGTACTATGAATTCACTTTGCTAGTGAATAAATTATGGTATTTTCGCATATTCATCGACTTTTGAGTCGTGAAATTCATTTCCCATTATCGTTTTTTGAATTTTGTAAAAAAAAAAAAAATTGGGGGCAAAACGGACACGCCTTCTCAGATGCAGAAAAATCTATACTCGGTGATTCTCGAAAGTAGAGACACTGTCATCGACTATGTCCGAATAAAATATTAACTTAACAATATAAACAAAGAAATAAAGCCAATAGAACCGATCCTCGAATAAAATTTAAAAAAAAACGAGGTATTTCTTCAGACGCACTTTGCTCTAATTTTTTCCATGTGGAAAAAGTACTATGAATTCACTTTGCTAGTGAATAAATTATGGTATTTTCGCATATTCATTGACTCTTGAGTCGTGAAATTCATTCCCACTCTTGTTTTTTGAATTTCGTAAAAAAAACAAAATGGGGGCAAAATGGACACGCCTTCTCAGATGCAGAAAAATCTATACTCGGTGATTCTCGAAAACAGGGATACTGTGATCGACTATGCTCAATTAAAATATTATCTTAATATAAACAAAGAAATAAAGCCAATAGAATCGTTCCTTGAATGAAATTTAAAAAAAAGGAGGTAAATCTTTAGATTAACTTTGCTCCAATTTTTTCCATGTGGAAAATGTACTATGAATTCACTTTGCTAGTGAATAAATTATGGTATTTTCGCATATTCATTGACTCTTGAGTCGTGAAATTCATTCCCACTCTTGTTTTTTGAATTTCGTAAAAAAAAAAAAATTGGGGGCAAAATGGACACGCCTTCTCAGATGCAGAAAAATCTATACTCGGTGATTCTCGAAAACAGGGATACTGTAATCGACTATGCTCAATAAAAATATTATCTTAATATAAACAAAGAAATAAAGCCAATAGAATCGTTCCTTGAATGAAATTTAAAAAAAAGGAGGTAAATCTTCAGATTAACTTTGCTCCAATTTTTTCCATGTGGAAAAAGTACTATGAATTCACTTTGCTAGTGAATGAATTATGGTATTTTCACATATTAATCGACTTTTGAGTCGTGAAATTCATTCCCATTCTTGTTTTTTGAATTTTGTAAAAAAAAAAAAATTGGGGGCAAAATGGACACGTCTTCTCAGATGCAGAAAATTCTATACTCGGTGATTCTTGAAAATAGGGATACTGTAATCGACTATGCTCGATTAAAATATTAACTTAACAATATAAACAAAGAAATAAAGCCAATAGAATCGTTCCTCGAATGAAATTTAAAAAAAAGGAGGTAAATCTTTAGATTAACTTTGCTCCAATTTTCTCCATGTGGAAAATGTACTATGAATTCACTTTGTTAGTGAACAAATTATGGTATTTTCGCATATTCATCGACTTTTGAGTCGTGAAATTCATTTCCCATTATTGTTTTTTGAATTTTGTAAAAAGAAAAAAAATTGGGGGCAAAACGGACACGCCTTCTCAGATGCAGAAAATTCTATACTCGGTGATTCTCGAAAATAGAGAGACTGTAATCGAATATGCTTAAATAAAATGTTAACTTAACGATATAAACAAAGAAATAAGACCAATAGAACCGATCCTCGAATAATCAAATTTTAAAAAATCGAGGCGTTTCTTCAGACGCACTTTGCTCTAATTTTTTCCATGTGGAAAAAGTACTATGAATTCACTTTGCTAGTGAACAAATTATGGTATTTTCGCATATTCATCGACTTTTGAGTCGTGAAATTCATTTCCCATTATTGTTTTTTGAATTTTGTAAACAAAAAAAAAATTGGGGGCAAAATGGACACGCCTTCTCAGATGCAGAAAATTCTATACTCGGTGATTCTCGAAAATAGAGAGACTGTAATCGAATATGCTTAAATAAAATGTTAACTTAACGATGTGAACAAAGAAATAAAACCAATAGAACCGATCCTCGAATAATCAAATTTTAAAAAATCGAGGCGTTTCTTCAGACGCACTTTGCTCTAATTTTTTCCATGTGGAAAAAGTACTATGAATTCACTTTGCTAGTGAATGAATTATGGTATTTTCACATATTAATCGACTTTTAAGTCGTGAAATTCATTCCCATTCTTGTTTTTTGAATTTTGTAAAAAAAAAAAAAATTGGGGGCAAAATGGACACGTCTTCTCAGATGCAGAAAATTCTATACTCGGTGATTCTTGAAAATAGGGATACTGTAATCGACTATGCTCGATTAAAATATTAACTTAACAATATAAACAAAGAAATAAAGCCAATAGAATCGTTCCTCGAATGAAATTAAAAAAAAGGAGGTAAATCTTCAGATTAACTTTGCTCCAATTTTTTCTATGTGGAAAATGTACTATCAATTCACTTTGTTAGTGAATAAATTATGGTATTTTCGCATATTCATCGACTTTTGAGTCGTGAAATTCATTTCCCATTATTGTTTTTTGAATTTTGTAAAAAAAAATTTTCCAAATTTTACGATTTCCGTGTTTCGTGCTTTTTATTTTGAATATATTGTTCAACAGTGTATGAAACGTTACGGGAATCCCGCAGATATAGTCTGTATTCGAAGGAATAATTTTATGAGCTTGACATTATTTTTAGTTTCAGCTCGTGTCCACTTTGCCCCCAAATTTGAATTTTTTCGAGTGTCCACTTTGCCCCCAGTGTCCACTTTGCCCCACATTCCCCTATAATAAGTAAAAATACTAAGAATCCTTATTCAATAAATAATTAAAAAAATAAATAAAAATAAAAGAATAAGTTTTTTAAGGTAAATTTTTCATAAAATTATTATTTACAAAAGGGCGATTAATTTAAATTTTTCCATTTTCAAGGCCCATTTTTCATTCAAACCGGTTGTTGGAATATTAATAATTTTTAAAAAATCTTTCATTTTTACTGCGGTTTCCCTTCTTAAATTTGACTTTTTTTTTTTTTTTTTTTTTTTTTTTTTTTTTTTTTTTTTTACTAAATTTTCATCTGCGAAAAAAAGGGTGGAAAATAGAATTCACCAAAATTCACGACAGAATTCAACGGAAGGGAAATGGTGCCGATTTATTCGATGGAAAATAGGAAGAAAAAAAATTCATTCGTCGAACGAAACGTGATTACAAACGTATCGCAAAATTCCGGCTTTTCCCCAGTGAAAAAACGTAACGACCTGTGCAGATTTTTTTGCATTGTACGAGAATTTTTCCATTTCGCGTTGTAAATGTGTGTCATTCGTTGAGCTTGCAAATCTCAATCGGCTTGAAAACTATATTGATGCGAAGCTCTCCCGTCATATAGATCCTCAAAGGAGAGATGCTTTTCTTTTTTTTTTATCCCTCCATTTTGTGGAATCCCTTTGGGATTGTAGCTTCCAGTGCAGAAATATAACAGGGATGAAGTCACAGCAATCGAATCACGAGAGATAGAAATTCGAGTAACTCGATCAATTTGTAATGCTCCATTGTATAGTACCTTTATTTCTGATCCTTCGAGATACCTGCATGAAAATTAACTGTCATTGATTCCGGTAGAGATATATATTTTTTTTTAAATACACTAATGGAAAAAATTAGAGGATCAAAAAATTTTCTCAAATTTTTAGTGGTTTTTAACAACGCTGTATCTCAGTGAAAAATGGTCGTATCGAGGTCTAAAAACAAGCATTTTGAAGCTTGAAGTTTCTAGTTTTCAGATCTTTTGGCAAAAAAAATTTCAAAGCCACAGGTTTCACGCAATCATGAGAAATACCGAGAAAAAAAAATTTGGCAAATTTGTATCGCTTTTGTTTTGGCTGTAATTTTTGGGAAAAAATTTTTCCAGCTAAAACATTACAAGGACCGGATAGCTTGTTTATTTAGCTTCAATTTGGTTTTTTTAAGACCTCGCTGCGACCATTTTTCGCTGAGATATCGAGCTTTTACGAAAAAAGACACTTTTCTGTTTGACCATTGATATCTCAACAACCAATGATCGCACAGAAATCAGAAGAGGCGTTTCAGAAACTGGAATCAATGCTCTACAAGGATTGTCGATGGTTTTTTGAAAAAAAAAAATTTTCCGTCCTTGCCATGAACTTGAAAAAACAGGAGAAAAAGGGCTATTTATGGTTTTTCAGAAATTCAACGACCAAATTGAAAATATTGACAAAACGGTTTAAGCATGAGTTTTACAACTCAATATACCCACAAAATTCCTGTAAAGTTTCAATTTAGTCTATCGAACGGTTTTTTTGTTTCAAGCAATCAAATTTTTGAAAAAAATTAAAGGATCATATTTATTGCCCCTTGACACTTCAAAATCATGATGAAAATAAAAGAAAGAAATTTTTTTTTCGAGCATTTCCCCCATTTTTATCGTAAACAACGTTTAAATTTATGAAAAAAAAAATTTAAAAAAATTTCAAATTTTTTTTTTCAATTTTTTTGAAAATTTTTTTTTCAAAAAAATTCATGGATTATGTTTATCGCCTCTAAACACTTCATAATCATTATTGAGAGGGAAAATAAAAATGTTGAGCTTTTTTCAAATTTTTATCGCAAACACCGTTTAAATTTATGTAAGAAAAAAAAATCGACAAAATTTGAAAAAAAGAAAAATTCGAAAATTCTTCGAATTTTTTTTTTCTGTAGATTTAAACGCTGTTTGCGATAAAAATGTAAAAAACGCCGAAAGAAAATTGTTTTCCACTTTAATAATGATTATGACGTTTAGGGGCAGAAACATGATCCTTTAATTTTTTTAAAAAATTTCATTGCTTGAAACAAAAAAACCGTTCGATGGATCAAATTAAAACTTTACGGAGATTTTGTGGGTATATTGAGCTGTAAAATTCACACTCAACATTAGCTGTTTTGTCAATATTTTTAATTTAGCCGTTGATTTCCTGAAAAACCATGAATAACCCTTTTTCTTCTGTTTTTTCAAATTCATGGCAAGGATGGGAAAAAATTTTTTTTTCGAAAAACCATCGACTATCCTTGTAGAATATTGATTCAAGTTTGTGAAACACCTCTTCTGATTTCTGTGCGATCATTGGTTGCTGAGATATCAATGGTCAAACAGAAAAGTGTCTTTTTTTGTAAAAGCTCGATATCTCAGCGAAAAATGATCGCAACGAGGTCTCAAAAAAGACAAATTGAAACCAAATAAACAAGCTATCGGATCTATTTAATGGTTTAGCTGAAACAATTTCTCCTAAAAAATTACAGCCAATCCAAAAGCGATACAAATTTGCCACATTTTTTTCCTGGCATTTCGCATAATTGCGGGAATCTTGTAGCTTCGAATTTTTTTTTTGCTGAAAGATCTGAAAACTGAAAACTTCAAGCTTCAAAATACTTTTTTAAAGACCTTGATACGACCATTTTTCACTGCGATACAGCATTGTTAAAAACCACTAAAAATAATGTGTGCAGAAACCGGTGTAGAATAATTTTGTGTAGAATAATATTCCTTTCCACTCATTTTGTGTAGAAACCAGTGTAGAATGAATTAGTGTAGAATATTATTCCTTGCCACTTCTCTTGTGTAGAATAGAATAATGTGTGTAGAAAACGGCGTAGAATAATTTTGTGTAGAATAATATTCCTTGCCATTTCTCTTGTGTAGAATAATGTGTGTAGAAACCAGTGTAGAATAATTTTGTGTAGAATAATATTCCTTGCCATTTCTCTTGTGTAGAATAATGTGTGTAGAAACCAGTGTAGAATAATTTTGTGTAGAATAATATTCCTTGCCATTTCTCTTGTGTAGAATAATGTGTGTAGAAACCGGTGTAAAATAATTTTGTGTAGAATAATATTCCTTTCCACTTACGTTGTGTAGAAACCGGTGTAGAATAAATTGACGTAGAATATTATTCCTTGCCACTTCTCTTGTGGAGAATAGAATAATGTGTGTAGAAACCGGCGTAGAATAATTTTGTGTAGAATAATATTCCTTGCGATTTCTCTTGTGTAGAATAATGTGTGTAGAAACCAGTGTAGAATAATTCTGTGTAGAATAATATTCCTTGCTATTTCTCTTGTGTAGAATAATGTGTGTAGAAACCAGTGTAGAATAATTTTGTGTAGAATAATATTCCTTGCCATTTCTCTTGTGTAGAATAATGTGTGTAGAAACCGGTGTAGAATAAATAAGCGTAGTATATTATTCCTTGCCACTTCTCTTGTGTAGAATAGAATAATGTGTGTAGAAACCGGTGTAGAATAATTTCCCTTGCCACTTCTCTTGTGTAGAATAATGTCTTTAGCAAACGGTGTAGAATCATTTTGTGTGGAATGGTTCTACTTCTCTTGTGTAGAATAACATTCCTCATTACTTTTCGTGTGTACAATAATTGTATAGAAACTCTTGTGTAGAAAATGTCATGTGTAGAATAAAAATGTGTAAAGTAACATTCTTCGCCACTTTTCTTGTGTACAATTATTGTATAGAAACTCTTGTGTAGAAGATGTCATGTGTAGAATAAAAATGTGTAAAATAACATTCTTCGCCACTTTTCTTGTGTAGAATCATTTGTGTAGAAACTTTTGTGTAGAACATGTCATGTGTAGAGTAAAAATGTGTAGAATAGAGGCCTTGCCTTTTTTCTCTCCTCAC